>JAVYIG010006382.1:97500-118941 GCA_035222895.1 Strongylocentrotus droebachiensis
AAAAACACCTACCCAGTAGTTATGTATGGTAGTCAGGGACTTTAGCCTCTGATACTCAAAAGCGTTTGGAAAGTTGTGAATGGGGTTTTAAGAAAAATGATGAAAATCCTCTGGACTGACAAAGTTAATAATGAGGGAGTTCTTACACGAGCTGGAGTGCAAAGGAAAATGATACGTGAGATGCTGATTAGGCAGTTGAAGTTCATGGGTCACATTACACGTAAAGAAGGCCTAGAGAATCTTGCTTTGACAGGGAAAGTTGTGGGAAGAAGGAGTAGGGGAAGAAGGAGGATACTTTGGATGGACAGTCTGCAGAAATTGTTGGAAGAGAGAGGAGTGAAAGAACTGGGAGTGGTGCTAATAGAGAAGGCCAGGAGCCAAGGGTTGTGGAACAGCATGATCGCCAAAGTCAAACGATATGGCACTTTTTAATAGAGAGAGAGATAAAATAAGATTCCTCATTCCATTGACAGGTTCCAAGCACCATCTGCTAAGGATGCCTATGTAATCTCTAAGTACATTGATAACCCATTACTGATCGGAGGAAAGAAGTTTGATCTGCGTATCTACGTCCTTGTCACATCGTTCAGACCTCTCAAGTGCTATCTGTAAGTATAGAAGGAATTGGTGTGAAGAGGAAGGAGAGGGGACAAATAGAAAAGAATGTTCTGTAACACATGTTCATTCAATTAAAAAATTCACTGTTTTAATTTGATTCCCTCTTTGTATAAAGCATTAGTACAATACATTGGATTAAAATATGCAAAATTCCATACAAACAAATTCATTTGAATGACATTTATAAATATGTCATATTACACTTTTAATTCATGGATACATGTATCACCAACAATTATGCCTTTCGCCTCCTGTGACCCGCTTCACAAAGCCTTTTTTCAATGACAAATGACAAAAATCAGTGACAAATCTGCTGATAACCAATCAGAAGCAAGGATTTCAGTAGCTTATAACAAAAACTGTCATTTGTCACTGATGACAAGGTTTTTTTTTCACAAAGATCCTAAGTTGAACTTATCACTAAGTTAGACTTAACAATTATGGAAAGCTGTTGGCATCTATGAAAATATTTTGTAAAAGTTATTTTAAAAGGCATAAAATGTTAATTCAAATCATTCATATTTTCTATCATCAAGGAGATTTCATGTTCTTGATGCAGAATTTATAAAAAGTCTAAAATACTTGAATTTTTGCTTTTGAATATATTCTTTTTTAAGGCTACAAATGGCTATCCATAATGTTTAAGTCTAACTTAGAGTTAAGATCGACTTAGGATCTTTGTGAATCACCCCCCTGGACTGATCTTTATGTGGCAATGCATTTCGCAAAGCTACTTTTTTGTGACTTTGCGTTCTACTCTAGGTTTTTGTCTTGTCTGTTTTTCAGATACAGGCAAGGATTCTGTCGTTTCTGTACTGTGAAGTACAATGCCAACGTGAACGAGCTAGATAACATGTTTATCCATCTCACCAATGTGTCCATACAGAAACACGGGGTGAGTTTAATTCATTGAATAGATAAACACACAGGTGGGTATAATTCATTGAATAGATAAACACACAGGTGGGTATAATTCATTGAATAGATAAACACACAGGTGGGTATAATTCATTGAATAGATAAACATTCAATTTCGTTTGATTTTTGATTTCATTTCCTTTTCCACTTAAATATCCACAAATTAAACGGACATATACTGTATAAACCATACAGTATTACAATCAAATGAATTACACTAGTAATGAAATACTGATAAGTATGTACGTTTACAGAGTACATTTGAGTTTGAGAATAAGACAAAATATTTTATGTTGCTTGATTTAGCTGAGAGGGGAAAAAATGGAATCTCAGGAAAGCTAGGCTTGTTGAGCGAGATTCCCAGTATATTAAGTACTAAATCATCATCAGCATGCATCACATCCCGTATATGTCTGCTTCCGGAGAGATCAAAGACGTTGCAGGGGAATTATCTGTAGTTTTTTTTATTACATCACGGCCACATTGAAAGAAAATTCAACCAAATGCTGGAAAAAGTATGCTGAACCACTCCTCATGCAAGGGAAATTGGTAAAGTTGTTACTTTTTATCCAAGGAGAATCTTACATGAAAGTTTTTTTTCTTTTTCTTCCTGACTGCTAAGAAAGCTAAGAAAGCATTTGTATGCTTGTATTAAAGGAAGCAACCAGAGGGTGGGGGCCGAAAGTTTTTAAGTCCTCTCTGAGGGACTTGATGTTGAGGATTAATCCCTTTAAACACCAAAAAGCAGAAGCACATCGACTTTGTTTCTAACCTAGGAACTCCCGGTTACGAGACCACTGCTCTACCGACTGAGACATGACCCCTCCTGCTGATGGGATGTACGGGTATACATTATTATTCAGTTTTGTTGCAGGGGAATAACAGTGTATCTGTATAAAAATTGTGTTATTTACTTCTTGCAGGCTGAATTCTATATTTGAATACACTATTATTATCTCTTTCTGTATTAAAAAAAAAAAACTTTTTCCTGTCAAAAATTATTTGCTTTACACACGTACCACAATAATGAATAATGTAGTACATGAACTAAACTTTAGGAGATATTTTTCTTGCAGGATCATTGTTATACATTAATTGAACCGTTATGATTATTGTCTTTACAGGATGAATATAATTCTCACCATGGTGGTAAATGGACAGTTCAGAACCTGAGACTACATCTGGAAGGCACCCGGGGAAAAGAGGTGAGATGTAACCCCGTCCTCCTCCCCCTCCCCCCCCCCCCCCTCCCTCCCTCCAAGGAACAAATCAACAATAATTTTATTCCTTGAGTTAAACAAAGCTAATCTCAATTTTGGTAAAATTGTAATATTGTTATATGTTATTATATTCTACATACTAAGAATCTCGCTCTACGATAGGTGAAAAGTAAATCATGTGATGAAAGCTAGTTCGCCCATCATTGATGGGAGAAGAAAAGTTTGTTACACTGAACTACTATCTTCAGTGAAAGTGTGTTGCACTCAGTAGTACTATCTACACAGTGCAACGCACTTTAATTGTATACGTTGCATATTGCTCTCCTCTTTAAGCGCTTTTAGTGTTAGTACGCAAACTTTGGTCACGCGCGTACTACACCAGTACCACCATACTGCATGCACCGTTTGCTAGCTGTTAGTTGATGACTTGTTGCTCTGAAATGATGGAAGAAGTGATCACCTTTTGGTTTCAGGCGATGGCAAACTATCACTTCCTCAGCGATCTGAATGACTACACCATCTTTCCTCAGCTTCGCTTTGGAAAGATAGCTACATCCAGATCGCCTCGGAAGTGATAGATTGTTCCATCACCTTCACCAACAGCAATTATTTGCTTATGATATTCCATCTTTTATCTTTGTATATACTGTGATGATGATAGTAATAAATGTAAATTCAATTCAATTTAATTTGTATTGATCATGTTCCTATTACAGGTAACTGATAAGCTCTTTGATGAGATGAATTGGTAGATATTTCTAGTTTTGATATTGTCGTCATCTGTTATGATATTCCATCTTTTATCTTTGTACATATTGTGATGACTGATGATGATAGTAATGAATGTAAATTCAATTCAATTCAATTTGTATTGATCATGTTCCTATTACAGGTAACTGATAAGCTCTTTGATGAGATGAATTGGCAGGTTGTGCATTCTCTAAGAGCCGTCTCTGTAAGTATCATTCACCTGACAATCAGGGCCTCATTTCATAAAACTTGGTATCAGTAACAACAAATTACAATGATGGTTATAAGCTACTGAAATCTTTAATAACAAAAAATAAATTGTTTCTTTTATAGCGCTATATCCAATTTACAACTGATCAAAGCGCTTTACAAAACAAATACATCAATGAATTAAAACTCAACAAAAATATGATAGAAAATGTAATGCAGTTAATTACAATGTAAATTGGTGTGAATTGAGGAGCTGTGGACCAATCACATGTTTGTGTGTGTAAGACTAAGAGCTATCTAATATATTTTATATCTTCCTTGATCCCCCATCCCATCTCTTCTCTCTCTCTCTCTCTCTGTATCCCCCTCCGGCCCTCTCCCCCCCCCCCCCCTCTCTCCCTCTCTCTCTCTCTCTCTCTCTCTCTGTCTGTCTGTCTGTCTATGCCCTCCCCCTCTGGCCCCCTCTCTCCCCCTCTCTTTCCCCTCTCTCTGTCTCTCCCTCACACTTTCTCTCGATCTCTCTCCCCCTCTCTCTCTGTCTACCCCCCCCCCCCTCTCTCTCTCTCTCTACCCCCCCCCCCCTCTCTCTCTCTCATGGTACTCATCTCTCTATGTCTTCTCATTCCAGACTGTGATGGCCAATGATAGACACTGCTTTGAGTGTTATGGGTATGACACCATCATTGATGACAACTTAAAACCATGGCTTATTGAAGTGAGTAGAAAAGTCACAAAGAAATATACATTGTCTATCATCAATCAATTTTGAGCTAGAATGGCATCATTAGGCGCGTCTTCATCATCTCAAGATTGCCAAATAGCCCCCTATTTCTGATTTGGGAAATAATCCAGAAATTACAAATCGCATCTTCATCAGCTCGAGATTCGACCTCGAAACTTGAAACTCTAGTGCGAGTCTTCGGTCTGGTGAAGACGCACCGGACAAATAGCTGGATATCTTGCCAAATAGTGGGAGATTTTGCAAACTATCCCAAGATATCTTGCAATGGGATGACAAGCCCGACCAAATATCCCGCTAATTGCAACTTTAGGCTGATGAAGACGCAAATCAGCTGGATAGTTTGCGATCGGGATAGTTCAAATAGCGGGATATTTGGCAATCAGGCCTAATGCATATACTAGAGAATATACCCTTCTTGCTCCATAAAGATAATACAATTAACAACTAAATTTTTAATACTGAATTTGAAGTATTTATCTGTCCTTTTGTATGTTCTATCTTTAATACTTCTGTTTCTTCGTTTATAATGCAGATGTTTTTTTGTGATATCTTTTTTTCCCTCCACAACTGCGCCTTGAGCATTTGATTTCATGTAGATTCGGCCGCTTATAAATCTCATATATTATTATTATTATTATAGACTTTGTGGCAGCTAGTTCTGGGGGGTGTTTCATAAAGCTGTTCGTAAAGCTACGCATGACTTTACGAATGACTTAAATATGAAAAGCCAAATGGGAGGATCAATCATTTTTAACTGCGTCAACTAAAGTTGAACTGTACAGATGTAGATTAACATTCTTACTATAACAAACATTTTTAATGCAAAGTATGTTTTTTTGCCATAATTTAATTGAGGTTATTGAAAATATAGTCACACTTTGGGCATCACATCTGGCACTTCATATTCAAGTCGTTCGTAAAGTCATGCGTAACTTTACGAAAAGCTTTATTAAGCAACCCCCCTGGTGCAAAAACACTTCCAAAGCACTCATACAATACCCACAATCATGTATAAAGCTTGGTATGCCTGTCAAGACTTCAGTATTTCGTGAATATTTTCTACTCACTCCCAGGTAAATGCGTCTCCATCACTGACATCAACGACAGCCAATGACCGAATTATGAAATACAACCTCGTCAATGACACCATCAACATTGTCATGCCAAATGGAGAAACACCAGAGTAAGACTTTTTGTTACCTTATTGCTTAGATTTAAAGGCATCGTTTAACAATGTTAAATCTGAGATGCATGGCCCTACGTATTATCAGTGTCTGTGATATGGTGTAATTTTGAAGCCCTAAAAAAATTGCGCTTCAAAATGATCATGATCGAAGTGCCTAAATTTTTTTTTTAAATCTTTGAGTGATAGGTTTTACCATACTCATTTTCCCTGATAGACTGTAGTGTTATGAAAACCGTTAGGAGAACGCAAAATTTGATTTTGATTTCCAATCATAAATATCTTGATAATATCAGACAGCGATCAGCTTGTGTAAGTCATGGGATTCATGCATTACCTAAAGGTTTATAATTATGATTGCAGCATGAGCTAAATCAAGGATTTTGTTTCACCCTATTTAGCCCGGGCTATTTTGAAACTGCATAGCCCGGGGGGGGGGCTTCTAAGGCCCCCCTATGATCTCGGCCGTGAAACGCCCGATCGCCGCGAAAATGTGCATACATGTCAAGTGAAGTGTATAGAATACTATGGTAATTTCAATTTTTTTGAAAAATTCACTCATTTGCATATTTATGGTAATTTATGCAAATAAGGTCATAAAATTCACATTTTTGCCCATAAATCAGACATTATTCATATTTAAGCATTCTCTCTCACTACATATATTTGTTAGACCATTTGGAATAATAATACAACACAAAAAATTGAAAAACCAGGGTTATTCCTTATGTTATCTATTGTTTTGATAATTTCTTATGTATTTCTGTGTTTTTTTAACTTATGTATTTAATTGTTTTGTTGTTTTATTTCAGTTCCAAGTATAATTCAACTATTTTGACCCCAAAATAAACACCTAAACTATAAACAAGACCAAATAACCAATGTTTTATCTCTTTATTTGAAAAATGAGATTTCCATATGTTTTGTACACAAATAAAAAAAATGAGCGATTTTCGGGCTGACATGCGAAGACAAAAGGACACGTGACTTTGTAATGGTAGGTCCGATTTTCGAAAAAATTCTTTCAAAAGATGCGCAAGACTCGAAAGAAAAAAGTCACAAAATTTCAGTGCAAGATTTTCTTGCGTTAAAAAATTATCGCGAAAAATGTCGAGGGGGGGGGCTTCTAAAGCCCCCCCCCCCCTTCAGGCTAAATAGGGTTAAGGATCTGAGACAAAGTTACTGGATCCCTTTAAGTAAAAAGAAACTAGCTCTAAAACTGACGTGCTCTTATTTTAAATCTTGGGGAAATTATACTGTATGATAATGTATGAAACTGTATGATTACATTTATAAGTGTGATAAATTCTTTTCAGTTTGTGACATCTCTTTTACGTTTGTGCAATTGGAAAAGAAAGATTTTGTTGCAGCTATGTATCATACAGTAATACAATGTAGTGTATTTTTGCCTGGGCTCTTTTAATCTATCCAGAGCTACTCATAAATTGCTCATGAGTCCCATGTATCTTTTTTTTCCGTTAACATAACTCTAGTTGTTTGAATAAAAGATAACAAACATTTAACCAGCATTTTCTATATTGTTGATTTGACAGTGTAAGATGGAACAAGATACCTCCTAAAGAATGCTACGGACACTATGATCTTCTGTAAGTATACACCGTAAAGCTAATTCACAAAGCCTTTTTTCAATGACAATTGACATAAGTCAGTGACAAATCTGCTGATAACCAGTCAGAAGCAAGGATTTCAGTAGCTTATAACAAAGACTGTCATTTGTCACTGATGACAAGTTTTGTGGAATGGGGCCCTGGTATAGGAATCGTATGTTAAGAGAACATGGCTATAATTCATTCTGGATTGTTTATCCTGCAGTCGATCTATTGTTTGAACAAAAAGAAAACTCACAAAAACTTGCTGGAAACCATCTTCAATAAAAACCTCAACTCTCATTTGCATATAGTGGCCTGTGTTAAATGGTGTCGGGCCTACTGACCTTGATTTCCTTATCTTTGTATGCTCATTATTCAGCTCATGTACATTTTCACCAAAATATCGTTTGGCGCATGCCATTTATTTGTAATCCTGAACATCCAGTGTAAGTTTTGTAGGATTCTGTGAAGATTTATTTTCTATCATTACCATGCAGAACTCAAGCTTATTTTTAAAGTAGACGTTCAAAGAAAATCACAAATATGGCCAATTATTACGACCTAGACATAACTCTTTACCCGAGTACTCTGTTCCTTATCAAAGTCAAACAAAACATGCCACAGTGCTGCATGCCTCACCGAGCCCTAAAAGATCACAAGTCTTCGATAGCGAACGTTTTATTCTTGAACTCAAGCGCATACTGGCGCCTCACACCATGTATCACTAGAAATCAGGAAACTAACAGATTACAATTGTACAAGTTTTATTTTGGATGGTTAAAAAAAATTGACACTTCTCAGGATTCGGGGTATAAAAGCACTTTGCTAGAATATTTAGCACTGTTTTGATGACATTGCATCACGGACCAATAATGCGTAAGCAGACGACGTCCGATAATTAACTAATGAACATATTTTCGGTGCAATTATTTCTCAATAATTATACAATAAAAGTTAATTGATTTCAAACATGAATACATTTCACACCATTTTAAAAGGGAAGTTATATAGGACATGGTATTCTTACGCTAATTTGGTCCATTATGTGATGTCACAAATTCTTGCAGATTTTTGAGAGCTCTTCAAGTGCAAAAGTGGGACTGTATTTCACTATTTGAAATTGATAATAATCTTTACTGTGAGTGTTCCAAGGTAGGGAATTTCAATTACCTTTTTCGATCTGACTGACTATTTTCTACTTCATCCAGGTATGATGAAGAACTTGCCCAGCTTGACCTCACCGACCGAGAGGTCAGAGGTCGTCCAGGAGGGTCAACATTGTTTGGGGCCAGGGGTCGCGACTCAAAATCAAGAACAACAACATGGAAATGATCAAAGTCAGGCGGAACTGGAGTTCTTGTGTTGAAACGCTCAAGGATTTTCTCTGCAGAATTTGGGCCTGTTGTAGCTGTACAATAACTTTTCCTGAGACTGCTGCAATTTAGAAACTTCACTGTGCAGTGTCGTAGTCGAGTGGTTTAGCACTTGACTTGAAATTCCAAGGTCGTGGTTCCATCCCCGACACGGCACTAATGTCCTTTGGCAAGGTATTAATCTACCAGGTGAGGTAAATGGGTACCTGGCAGGAATTAATTCCTTGAAATGCTAGAGCGCTGCAAGTAATGGCAGTTAGGCTAAAGCCAGGGTAATCATTTATTTGTGCGCCTCGGAATAGAATTTTCTAGATAGACGGCGCTACATAAATGCCTATTATTATTATTACATGTAGTAGTTTCACTTGAACACTCAATCAGAAGTTGTTGACCTAAAAACTAGCGACTTGATGACATCATCTTATGTGGAGTTTGCATATTCACAATGACTTTGCATTAATTAATGTAACTGCTGCAAATCTAACCCCTGTTGACCCTTTATTTGGGGGAGGGGTGGGGGAGTGCGGAAAGAGAGATTTTTATTTCGTTTTGTGCGATACTGAAAGGAAAAATATTTTGTATTCCTTATATTTGTATTCTGCACTCATTCAGCTTTTCATTGATATAAGTTTTCTTTTCATCAAATAAGGTCTTTAATATTTTTTCTTCAAATTTGGAATAAGATAATGACTGGATGTTTGTGCAATTGTGTCCATACTGCATGTTATAGACCACATTGTCAGGATGATAACACAGATTCGTTCACCTTACTACTTATTTATTGTATTTTGTTTTCACAAGGATCTGTTCAGTTCTTTTTTGGATATATTTGTAGATACATGTATACACTGACAAGAGACTTTAAAAGAACCGTCCATTTGTCAAATAAAGAATTTTGATTATACTGTGCTGAAATCATGCTTTGTTTCAGGTAGATTGCTGTGGATTAGTTGCAAGTTTTGCAAAGATTCATGATTTTATTTTATAATAGTGAGCTTCACCATTTGATGGGAGAAAGAAAACATATTGGGGGATGTACATGTTGATTGAAGGTAGGAAACTGGATCTTAATGCAAAGAAAGCATCCAAAACACTAAACCCGATAGAGAGAGAGCAAGAGGAAGAGAAACTGAAAAGTAGACAGAGAAGTAAAAGGCAGTATTAAAGGAAGAGAGAGTAGGTAGAAGACAGGTATACAGGCAGAGGGAAATGGTGAGAGACAGAGAGAGAGAGACATCTAGAAGGCGATCTTGGAAACATACATAGCTAGATAGAGAGTAAGCGGAAGAGAAATTGAAAAGTAGACAGAAAGTAAAAGGCAATAAGGAAGAGAGAGTAGGTAGAAGACAGGTATACAGGCAGAGGGAAATGGTGAGAGACAGAGAGAGAGACATCTACTAGAGGGCGATCTTGGAAACGAGCTTTAATAGCTAGATAGAGAGAAAGAGTTGGAGAGACTAAAAAGTAGACAGAGAAAGTAAAAGGCAATAAGGAAGAGAGAGTAGGTAGAAGACAGGTATACGGGCAGAGGGAAATGGCGAGAGACAGAGAGATAGAGACATCTATAGGGTGATCTTGGAAACATACATAGCTAGATAGAGAGTAAGAGTTGGAGAGACGACAAGCAGACAAATAAGAAACAGCTAGAGAGAGTGAGAAAAGAAGAAGAAGATGTTTGTACCCAAGAGAAAAATGGTGTGACAGAGAGACATCTTGGAAACATACATAGCCAGATATAGAGTAAGAGTGAAAGAGTCTGAAAAGCAGACAGACAGACAAATGATAAACGGCTAGAGATCGAATTCGAGAGAAGAAGACGGTTGTATCCAAGAGAAAAGCAGACAGACAAAAGAGAGACAGCTAGGGAGAGAGAGAGAGAGGGAGAGAAGACGAAGACGGTTGTGCCCAAGAAAAAAAAATGGTGCAACAGAGAGACAAAGATAAGCATCCTAAGCACTTGGCCAGGGGGGTGTTTCGCAAAGATCCTAAGTTGAACTTATCTCTAAGTTGGGCTTAAAAATTATGGAAAGCCGTTAGCATCTATGAAAATATTTTGTGAAAGTTATTTTAAAAGGCATAAAATGTTGATTGAAATCATTCATATTTTCTATTATCAAGGAGATTTCATGTTCTTGATGTAGAATTTATAATGATTCTAAAATACTTCAATTTTCACTTTTAAATATATTTTAATTTTAAAGCTACAAATGGCTCTCCATAATGTTTAAGTCCAACTTACAGTTAAGTTCAACTTAGAATCTTTGTGAAACACCCCCCAGATATAGAGTAAGAGTTATAAAGACTGAAAAGTAGACAGACAAATGAGAAACAGCTAGAGAGAGAGAGAAAGATTGATCACAGGCAATGTCTTAGTGTGAGGATAAATTTATAGGTCACATGTATCAATATATGTGGATAAAATCATGCAAGAATAACAAATTGAGGGTGTTTCAATGGTCCATTAATGTTCTTTTCATGTCTTTGTCTTCTCCCTGCATTTTGTTTCTTTTTACCCTATTTCCCCCCACTTTTTTAGGCCAAATTGGTTGAGGAAGGGTATGTGTCCCCAATAGCTATATACTAATAGATCACATTAATTTTATAACGCGCCTAATACATTGTTTCTAGGCGCAGTGGTGCTGTTGTCCCAGCAGCCATTAAGTGAACTTCACTAGTGAAGGAATGTCCTTACACGAAATAAAGCTGGGAGGACAGCACCACGAATACACAATATTATTCAGTACAATATTACAGTATATTACGCTATGTTTCGTTACAAAATCAAAATTACAGTTTGTTACAAATAAATCAACTTAGTCTAACTTAAATTGTGCTAAAGATGTCTTACATTATGCCATTGGATATAAGTACTTAACAGTACAGAGTATGAACAATACAAGTATCGTGACGAGAAGGGAGGGGTCCGATTTAACTGAGGGGAGGGGGAATTGATCAGCAGTATAAGGATGGGGAAAGCGGGGGTATGGAGTACGGATAGAAACGTCCTTGGAGAAAATAATTAATGCCCCATTACAATGGAAGAAACTCCCACCATTTCTGAGAAATAGTACGTCTTCAAAGGACTTCTTCAAAAAACATCTCAGATCTGTAAACATGCGTCTACAATTCAAAAGAATTTCCTTAGACCAAGGGACCGTCCTTGTATCCTCTGGAAAGGCGGTATATAAATCCAGTTTTTACCAGGTATATGGTATACATTCCCTGTTAGATCTCACATGTGGCAATCTTGCAGGAACTTGCGATACATATCAGCAGGGTATGTGAGTTAAAACACCTCCCTGATATCAGCTAGAACCTAACAAATGGCCACAGAGCAATTTTCAGTCATTGTAAGGAGGTGGAAAGAGAGTTTATAGAGTAGGGATAGAGATACTCTTTGAGAAAATAGTTTGCAAATTATTTTAATTATAAGAACCACTAGAGATGGGAAGTGAACCTCTGTAAGGGATCCGGTAACTTTGTCTCGGATTCTGAAACAAAATTCTGGATTTAGCTCATGCTGCAATGATAATTATAAACCTTTAGGTCAGTCAGGAACCCCATAACTTTTACAAGCCGATCGATCGCCTGTCTGATTATCAAGATATTTATGATTGTAATTACAAATTTTGAAAACGTTTGCCAAAAGGTTTTCATAACACTACAGTCTATTGGGGAAAACGAGTATGGTAAAACCGGTCACTTTTTTGAGGCACTTCTTGATCATTTTGAAGCACAATTTTTTTAGGGCTTCAATATTTACACCATCTCACAGACACTGATAACACGTAGGGCTGTGTATCTCAGATTTAACATTGTTAAACGATCCCTTAAATGACAACCAAACAAAGGCTACAGAAACATTTCTTTTTCCATTTTTCTTTTATTACACCCCTTCACCACAAATTAGTGGGTCAAATACATTTTTAACATTGTACATATTACAATCACAAAATACAGACTATGAACAGATTTACAGACAGAATTTCATCTCTCCCTTAGAAGAATGATGTAATGATACAATTTATCAAATATAAACAATGGTAAACATGACAGTACTGATCATCCATGTATCATTTTGTAACAAAATAATTGTCCCTATGCTCGTTTTTGATATACATGTATACTGTATTAAAAACAGACCAAAAAATAAATCACACTTTTGTCCCATACTACAATTTCGAGGCATATTTTTGTTCTTTCTTTACTGTTAAATCCAATGGATTCTAATAAAATGTCTCTGTTTACAGCCATAAAAAATGAATGTTCTATCTGTTTATAGCCAAAAGTTACTGTTTTAATTACATTGGATTCTAAATAACTTGGTTAAAAGCCATAGAAATATACATGTGCTATCTGTTTAGAGCCAGAAGTTTGTTAACTCTTTGTTGAAGTATGTGGGTTAATACCTTACTGACTCCAAATAGACAATATTCATGTATTCTTAAATTCTTTAGTAAGATTTGTTTGTCTCTTATGCTCTCAGCTTCGTGAAGTGGCATAATATTGACCCCCTTTTCTCCCTCTAAATTAAACACAAGTTCAATCAAGTCTGGAAAATAAAGACCATCTCATCTTCTCCCATAGAAATGAATGGTAGTGAATGTGTGTAAAACCTTTCCTACAGGATCATGCTCAAGACTTGTATGCTTTTCACAATTGTTTTGCTTAGCCCCGTACTTTCCTTAGCCCTGGGGGTGTTTCACAAAGATCCTAAGTTGAACTTATCTCTAAGTTGGACGTAACAATTATGGAAAGCCATTAGCATCCTTGAAAATATTTTGTAAAGTTTATATTAAAAGTCATAGAATGTTGATTCAAATCATTCATATTTTCTATTATCCTGGGAGATTTCATGTTCTTGATGTGGAATTTATGAAAAGTTTATAATACTTGAATTTTCAATTTTGAATATATTTTATTTAAGGCTACAAACGGCTTTCCATAATTTTTAAGTCCAACTTAGGATCTCTGTGAAACACCCCCAGGACTAACTTTTTCGGCTAATTACACACGCTCATTTAGTTCTATACTATGCCCCTATTCCCGGTAAAGAACATGCATTCACGTTAGCACCGTAATATTTGCAGGGCCAACAAACCCCGTACTTGAGGTGGGGCTAGCCCACTTTGGTAAATTTGTGTCTGAACAGAAAGTGGGCTTAGCTTAGCCCAGGACTAGCGGTGGGGCCAAGACCCCCTTTAGCCTCACTATAGTCCGGGGCTAAGTAAAACTTTACCAGCGTGAAAAGCATATTCGTCTCAGTTTTTGAACGAATCAAGGGGTCAATAAATTGTCATTTACCATACTACCGGTACACAATTACTTTCATCCTTGACAAATATTTTTTTCATATAATTCATTCTTTAAAGTTATATGCATGCCATTATTTTACATTATTCATAATATAAAATAAACTTTCTTGATGCTCTGTGCACAAAATGTTGTTTTCCAATCACTGGAAAAAGTCACATAAACTGGAAAATGCACCTCTCTCGTTAGTGAAAGTGGCCAATTACATATTTTTAACTGCATTTGTTAACGATGATGTCTGTTACAATATATCATTTTAATATTTACATGTGTAAAATCATAAAGCTCCATCACAGATAGACTGATCCCTTATAATGATCCAGCGTTTATTCCCACATAATAGAAAGGCAATCTATGTTTATATACACCATACTTATATATCTGTAAAATAGTAATAAATTCTAGTCATCATATTCCTTTAAAAAAATAGTGCCATAAGAATGAACTTTTAAATTCTTAATTAAAATTGGCAAGTTTCATAAACTCTCTTCCCTAAAAAAAAAGGCAGCATATGTATGTTAGTAAAATAAAGATTAATTCTAGTCATATTCATTATAAAAAAGTGCCATAAGAACAATTTTTTTTTAAAATCATTGAAATTGGCAAGTTTCATGAACTCTCTACAAAAAAAAATATTTCAATTTTTGTTTCTGCATTGGGACATTTCGGTAAATTTGGCAGTTGTTCGTGTTGATTTTTATAAAAAATACAATAGAAACATTCCTATCATATTGCAAGCACGTGTACCTGTGTACAATGCACTTGATAATACATTTGAAGGGGAATCCAATCTTAATAGTTACATGTACATGTATTGACTAATAAAATATATGTTTCTTTCCACTAAACTATGAATGTGTATAAAAACATGTCTTTTGTTTCTTTTCAATCCATCATTTGTATCTCCACAAGGCTACAAAATGTAATTTTTTTTCTTCATCAATCACTTATATAGTTATAAGGCTAAATATGTCAAATTGTCTCTTTTCCAGATGCTTTTACAACTATAGACGACTATATAATACATGTTTTTTCATGAGTTGTTATCTCAACATTTCAAATATTCATTCTCAAGAGTTATGCTTTTATCAAGGCAAAAGCGTTGAAAACAAGGCTGCTATATAGTTATGAATAAAAGGTCTAAAGAAAGATCTACAGTGAACACAGCTATGCCAATAATAAATGCTCATATTGCTTACGTGGTAACATGGCTTAGATGAGAGAAAATGGTGCTAAGTAGCGACTTAAATGCTAGATATACAATTAAATGAAAGTTCGAGTGAAAACAGACCATTCTTAATGATCAATATTGGAAAAAAATGGTCTAATCGATTCCTAAATTTTTGCAACTATATTATTACAATTATATTAAATTCTAGGTGAATGTATATCGTTACAAATCAATGAATTGGCTCTATATACCATTCCAAACATGTAAGAGTTTAAATATTTTTAAAAGCCTGTTTCATGGCTTTTCAATTGGTTGGGAGAATTTAACGATAGAGGGAGTTACACATAACGCCTTCAAGGAAAACCATAAATACCCATTTGGTAAGAGAATGTTTAAAAACATTTTTTGCCTGTTTAATAGCTGTCATGATATTATGTTGTACAACGCGCATGCGCGCGACACTGTGAAAAGATGGACTCGAGAGTTGAAACCGGCGGCCTGAGAATGTTCCATAATAAACCTTGAACCAATACTTTACACGGTCATGTGTTCATATCTTCATTATTTGATTGGTGACATTATCCATTACATTACATGGTGGCAGCCAGCGGTAGTTGGACTCACGTTATGGAAGTGAAATTTTGAGGATCAAACGGACTGTTTTATTGAGCGTTTGGCGCCGGAGGTATGAACTGACTACATTATATGTGTGCGCAGTCGATATGGATGTGCACGATATGCCCGCCGAGGACACTGTCAGTGTTTGAATGTGATTGGTTGGTCGTCGCTCTGAGTTCGAGGTCGGTCTGTATTTGGCTTCTGATGGAAGCAAGCGCCGAAGCGGGGCCCGGACTGTGATCTGTTTATTAGGACATGGGCTAGTGTAATCTGGATCTGTTGCTGGATCGTCCGCTGTTTCGACTACGGAGTACGGGTTCCAGAGCAACACGCAGGTTTTGGACCAGAGCTAAAACGCTGGAGCAATGCAGCTAGCCGATGATAGACCACGGGATTGCTAAAATTGTGAGCCGAGGTGAGACACTAAAATTGTGTAATTGGTTCGGGATCTAGATTAGATCTGGACTTAGCTTCGATCCAAATTGGACCCGTTAGTAGACTACTAAAGGTTGACTGGTGATTTAGCATAGATCTGGACCTAGACCTAGTAATTATTGGACGCTGTGCTGTGCTTAGATCAGCCTTCGTAATTTGTGCTGAGTCGAGCAGTTTTGTGTGAAACTGGACTAGATCTGGACCTAGTCCTGATTGGATGCAGTGTTGGACCTGATATGGACTAGAGTCTACAACACCTTGAATAAGCCTAAGTTACGTTCTATCTCTAGATCTACGTGATTGCTGAATGGGCTTGATTATGCTGCGGTACTGGATAGTCCGAGACTAGGACTGGAGTTACGCAATTTGTCTTGGACCTGTGAAGTTGGACCAACTTCAATCAAGTTCCGTCCCGTCTCCTTAGCGTCGGCGAGGACGTGATCGAGTGCTTGATGGACATTAATCATTAGCAGTTGTGACTGTTCATCCGGTGAAGCAAAGCCAAAGAACTGTGACTGCTACTGGATGGTTCCTTGAACATTTTTGGACTAATTTAGAAAGTTCTGGCATTGGACTCAGTTGTTAAGTCGCCAGGCATAAGACATTGACATTTACAGCAAGTACTGTGCATGTGTAAATTGGGATTTTTGCACATTATTTGAAGCTGAGAATTGTGTGTTGATACATTTGATAAATTAAAATTATTAAACTGTATTGTTTACATTGAGGCTTTGCACATTTTGAAGATGAGGTTTATGTAGGTATTGGTACCAGCCCATGCTACATTTCGTAACTGTTTGATGCTAATTAAAATTTACTACGGGTAAAATTGATCTGGTACAGATTTTCTGTGTACAGAGTACTCCTAATGAATACATTATAACAGGTATTATGTGATCTACTGAGGAGAAGATACGCCGTACATTTGCATGGATGAATCATTATTGTATCATTTTCAGAGTATGATGAATGCAATATTTCCATGTTATATTTGATGTTATCCATGCATGTGACAATAACAGTACATTGAATTTAGCAGGTTGATATTTAACCTTTATTTGCCTTTATAGCAGCTTGAGTCTGTGATTTACGGAATTCACCATGGCTGCACCTATTCCTACACCAGTTTTTGACTGGAATAGTCCTGATAGGGCTCAAGCATTTAGGGAGTTCAAGCAGCTCTCAAACATGTGGTTTCGGGTGAAGAACATTCCAGTGAAGGAACAATATAACTACATAGTTATGTGGTCTGGCAGAGAAGGTTTGCGTATGTTCAACACGTGGGACTTGAGTGAAGACCAGTGTGCTGACCCAAACAATATTTGGACGCATTTTGCCGGCCAAGTCCAGCCAACAGAAAACTTCCGCATTCATCGCTTGGAATTTCAGAGGTTCAGGCAGGACATTTCTGAATCTATTGAGGATTTTGTGCTGCGATGTAAGTCTAAGGCATCGAAATGCATGTTTCCTGCCAAGAAACAAGGATCTGATCAGCCAATTGGGATGATGGATGAGCGCATTATTGAAGTTCTGATATCAGGAGTCAAGTACCCGGAAGTGCAGAAGCTGTTGTTGGCAAAAGATAGTAAACTGAACTTGGAGGAGGCGATAGACATCGCAAGGGCGCACGAAGCAAGTACAGCTCATATGCACCAACTCCAGACCATGGACAAGGCTGACATTCATGTTTTCCAGAAGGCCAAGAGGTGCAGATTTTGTGCTACTCAGCATCAACCCAAGGCATGTCCAGCATACAAATCGACTTGTAATGCATGTGGGAAAAGGGGCCACTGGAGGAAATGCTGCCCGAATCGCTCTCAAGGGGGTAAGACTGGTGGATATAATAAGAACTTTAAGAAGCAGAATTCTGGCCCGCAGTCTCAGAAGTACTCCCAGAGAGGCAGAGAGGAGAAGCGGGACATGCACCCCCTTGACTTCAAAGATGATGAGACTCAAGAAATTGAAGATACCTTTGATAGTTTATCTTTGGGGACTATCACAGTGAACCTTCATGTAGACAGTATCCCTGAAGTGGACAACAGGGATGAAGTGATTGCTACCCTGCAAGTCTCTTTTGATGACAGACCTGGAAACCACACACTTAAGGTGAAGGTCGACACAGGTGCACAAGGGAATATCCTTCCTGTGAGGATCTTCAAGAAGGTGTACCCTAAGCAGGTGGATGAAGGAGGACACCCTCTTAGATCTTCACTAATGCAGAGGAGGACAACTCTGGTTTGCCCCAATAAAACTCAAATACCGCATTATGGGTGTGTTAGCTTTCTATGCAGATACGGAGAAGGAGATTGGGCGAGGGCAACATTTTATGTTGTGGATACAGATGGCCCAGCCATACTTGGACTGCCTAGTTCTCGGAAATTGAAGCTGGTGACACTCCATTGTGCAATGTCAGAGACTGGAAGTAAGCCTATTAAGGACAAGGAAGACCTCCGTTCAAGATTCCCTGACCGTTTCAGAGGCATTGGGAGATTCCCTGGAACATTTCATTTGACTCTACGTGAGGATGCTGAACCTGTAGTGCATCCACCAAGGAGGCTGCCCATTCACTTGAAGGATGAATTGGAGCAAGAACTGCGCCGCATGGAGGACATTGGTGTCATCAGCAAGGTGACTGAACCCACTGATTGGGTGTCTTCGCTAGCCGTAAGTCGCAAGTCAAATGGCAAGCTCCGGATTTGTCTTGATCCAAAGGACCTTAATAGGGCAACAAAGCGTACCCACCATAAGACGCCTACTCTTGAGGAAATAACTCACAAGATGAGCGGAGCTAAAGTCTTCACTAAACTGGATGCTCGTCATGGGTATTGGAGCGTTGTGCTGGATGAAGAGTCGAGTTTCATGACAACGTTCAATTCTCCACTTGGACGCTTTCGCTATTTGAGACTGCCTTTTGGTTTGAATGTGTCCCAAGATATCTTCCAGGAGAAGATGGACACGATACTAGAGCAATGTCCGGGAACTATAGGCATAGCTGACGACGTTGTTGTGTTTGGTCAAGATCAGCTGGAGCATGACAAGAATCTTATCAATCTGATGGAAGTCTCACAGGAATATGGGCTGGTATTCAACCCGGACAAGTGCGAGATCAACATTCCATCAGTCAAGTTCTTTGGATGCTACTATGATGCTGCAGGTGTGCACCCTGACCCTGATAAGGTGGCAAGCATCAAGAGCATACCGCCCCCAGAGAATGTGAAGGATCTTCAGAGGTTCCTGGGGATGGTCCAGTATCTCTCACCATTTGTTGCACACATGGCAGATCACACAGATGCATTGCGTGGGTTGCTACGCAAAGACAGTGAGTGGCAGTGGACTGCCACACATCAACGAGCCTTCGAAGCACTGAAAGAGAGGATCTCAGAATCTACAACTCTGACGTACTTCGACCCGAGGAAACCAACAGTCATACAGGTTGACGCCTCCCAGAAGGGAGTAGGAGCCGCACTCTTGCAGGACAACAAGCCTGTTGCTTTTGCCAGTAAAGCACTTACCCCTACAGAGCAGAGATATGCCAACATAGAAAGGGAGCTTTTGGCAGTAGTTTTTGGGTGTACCCGGTTCCACACCTATGTCTTTGGCTCGAGTTTCACCATCCAGTCAGATCATAAGCCGCTTGAGAATATTCAACATAAGAATCTGGCGGATACTCCACCGAGACTCCAGAGGATGATGTTGCGGCTACAGCCATATAATTTCAAGGTTGTGTACCGTCCTGGAAAGGAAATGCTGTTAGCAGATGCCCTATCTCGTCTCAATCCGAGCGAGGAGCCAACCTTGGACTTTGAGATGACTATTCATGCAGTTCACTACTCGGGTGAGAAGCTGGAAGAAATTCGCAAGTTGACAGAAGCGGATGAAACCCTCAGGAAGCTAGTGAGCGTTGTTACAGATGGATGGCCAGAAGATCCGAAGGACCTGCATAAAGACATCCGAACGTTCTGGTCCTGTCGTGACAAGCTTTCCGTAGAAGATGGTATCCTAATGAAGGGGGATTGTGTGTTTATCCCTGGTCCACTTCGACAGGATGTACTCCAGATGATTCACACAGGCCACTTAGGCATCGTCAAGTCTCAGCAGAGAGCCAAGTCTTCTGTGTATTGGCCAGGAATTAGCAAGGATGTCGAAGATATGACACGCAGTTGTATGACATGCCAAGCTCATCAGAGACAACAGATGTCTGAACCTCTCATCACTCATGATGTACCAGAGGGACCATGGCAGGTGGTTGGCACAGATCTATTTTTCTTCAACAACAAGGAATACTTGATCATCACCGACTACTTCTCTAAGTGTCCATTTGTGAAGCAAGTGTCTGGCAGATGCACTAGCGATGCAATAATCCAGTTGACGAAGTTAGTATTCAGTGAACATGGCATCCCGACCAAAGTTATCAGTGATAACGGGCCGCAGTTTGCAAGTGAGGAATACCACAACTTCAGCCAGACTTGGGGATTCAAGCATGTGACTTCAAGTCCGCACTACCCAAGGAGTAATGGCCTGGTTGAAAGATCGATACAGACTGTGAAGGCGGTCATGCAGAAGTGTTTGGAGAGACGAGAGGACATACTCATGGGTCTGTTATGTCTTAGAACCACCCCTATCAGTGGCGATATCCCTTCACCCACTGAGATATTGTATGGTCGGAAGGTTAGAAGCAATCTCCCATCAACAAGTGGCCGTACTGATCCAACGAGAGACGATGTTCGTCGACTGCTCATCAAACGGCAAGAGAAACAAAAAGAGCAACATGACAAGCATGGAGTAAAGACTCTTCCTGATCTTCATGTTGGTCAGAGAGCCATGATGAGAGAAGTAGGAACTGGTAGACCTACTTGGATACCAGTCACAGTGACAGGAGTGTCCAGTGAACCCCGTTCCTATATTGTGCATACGCCCAATGGAAGAAGTCTCCGAAGGAACAGGAGTCACCTCAGGAATTTTCCAGCAACACAAAGGAATTCCAATCTAACTGATGAGAAAGGCACAAACAGGAATGACAACCAACAACAAAGCTCGCGTAGCCTTGGAAATCACCAAGATACTACTCAACCACGTACCTACCAAACTAGAAGTGGTCGTCCTGTTAAGCCCCCAAAACGTTATATTGAAGAGCATTGAGTATTCTCACTTTTAGAAGTGAGAAAGGGATTAGTTATTAGTTTGTTTTGTTTTGTGTTTATAATAGACATTTGTAGAATGGATATTAAACAATAGCGATAGAATATAAGGATTCTATTTTGTGAACAGATATATTCACAT
>JAVYIG010006383.1:0-118934 GCA_035222895.1 Strongylocentrotus droebachiensis
GATAGATGGACAAGTTATGAGGCGGTCAATAAATGATGAAAGAATCTCAAGGTTCAAGCAACACTTAGCTGAAATTAATTGGCAGGCTCTGCCTTCACTGGAAGGCGTCAATGAGTCATATGAACATTTTCTACAAATATTTCTGGAATTATATAATTTATGTTTCCCATTAATTGAAGTATCGATAAAAAGTAAATGTAAAAAGCCATGGGTAACTCGTGGTTTATTGAAAACAATAAATCATAAACATAAGCTTTATGGTAGTTATGTCAAGAGACCAACAGCTGAGAATAAAAAGAAATATATCGATTATAAGAATGTCTTGGTTAATACTCTTCGTATAGCCAAGCAAAAATATTACAATGATTTGTTCCACAGTGTTAAAGGTGATATTAGGAAAACTTGGTCTCATATCAATGAATTGTTAGGTCGGTCAACTAGGCATTCACTCCCTCAAGAGATGGATTTTAATGGAGTACTTCTTTCTTCTGCCAAGGATAAGGCTGAAAGTTTTAATAAATATTTCATTGGATTACCCATGAAAATCAGTGCAGACATTCCTCAAGTACCACAATCTTTTCAAGATTATATGAAACAGTGTGATGATAATGCGTCAATGTTTCTAAAACCAACTTCAAAATCTGAGATCATCGATATTGTGTTGTCTTTGAAACCATCTAAATCTAGTGGTTCTGATGATATTTCACCTAGAATTATAAAGGAGTGCATTCACCTTTTTATTGATCCCTTGTGTAAAATCATGAATATGTCTTTATCTCAGGGAGTTGTTCCTGATAAACTCAAGGTCGCTAAAGTAGTACCAGTGTATAAAAAATCTGACCGTAAAAACGTCATTAATTACAGGCCAATAGCATTGTTACCAATCTTTTCTAAAATTCTTGAGAAAATAATTTATAAACGCTTAAATGAGTTTCTATCTAAAAAGAATATCTTGATTCCTCAGCAGTGTGGTTTCCGTAAGCACTTCTCCACACAAATGGGTGTGTTTAATTTATTAAGTAATATCATAAAAGCTATTGATGGAGACAAGTATTGTTTGGGGATATTCTTAGATCTATCTAAGGCGTTTGATACTATTGACCATGGCATCCTCCTTAGGAAACTTGAGCATTATGGAATACGTGGTGTAGCATTGTTTGACAGGAGCTATTTGTTTGACAGGACACAATTTGTTGTGGTGAATGGTACTAATTCTCAACTTGCTTCTATTAAATATGGTGTACCTCAGGGTTCTGTTCTTGGTCCCCTGTTGTTTCTGATCTATATAAATGATATAATACACTCATCAACATTATTCTCATACTCACTTTTTGCTGATGATACCAGCTTGCTGTTGGCTGATAAGAAGGCTGAAGATTTATTACTAATTGCGAATCAAGAGATTCAGAAACTGTATGCATGGTTTTGTTGTAATAAGTTATTGTTGAATGTTCAAAAGACCAAATGTGTTATTTTTCGCTCCAAGGGTAAAAAGCTTCCAGATGGCATTACTTTTCTTAATGTTGGAGGCCATGATGTTGCGCTTAGTGAAAATGTTCAGTTCTTAGGGCTAACCATGGATGAGCATTTATCTTGGAGAAATCATTTAGATGCTGTATGCACAAAGTTGTCCCGTAGTGTAGGTGTCATTTTTAGATTAAAATTTATTTTACCTGAAAGAGTGCTGATAACATTATATAATAGTATTATTCTTCCTTATTTGACATATTGTAATGTTGCTTGGGGAAACACTTTTAAGTCATATCTTGATAAGTTGAGAGTATGGCAGAAGAAAGCAATACGGCTTATTACTAATTCTTATTATAGACATCCAAGTTCTCCATTGTTCCTTCGACTAAGAACGTTACCACTAAGTGGACTTGTGTCGTTCAATTGCATATTGTTTATGTTTAATCTTAAGTCTATGCCTCATGAATGTACGTTAAAAGATTTATTCCGTCAGAACTCGCAAATTCATAATTATAATACACGTCAAAGGTGTCTTATTCGACAGCCTTTTGCAAGAACAAATGTCACTCTGACCTCTTTCCATATCTCTTGCATTAAAGAATGGAACAGTCTGCCTGATGATATAAAAAATAGTACAACTCTTTCTAGGTTTAGAAGTTTATCTAAAACGTACCTGCTTGAAAGACTGACATAGTATTTATTCGCATCATAGTAATTTCTCATTCTGAAATGCTTTTTGACCACTAAGGACCTACTCGTCAGTGTGTTTGCTGTGTATGGTGATGTGCGTGTGTGGTGTCTGTGTGTGTGTGTGAGAGAGTATTTGTATGTTCTATATTCTGTAGCTTAGTATTTTCATCCATTGTATAATCATACGTAACATTCTTTTTACTGTAAATGTATGTATTTTGTTATAGGGCCCCGCTCACAAGCTTAGCTTCTAAAGGGGTCCTAAAACCGTTCAGTTTATGATGTAATCAAGTTAGAATATGTTGATTGATGTACTATTACCAGTCTCTTTTTTATGTAACAGATTATATCATGCTTTGTATGGTTTTGAATAAAATGAACTGAACTAAAATGAACTGAATGTATATATATATATATATACATACATTATTAAGAATAATGCAAAAGCATTATCAAGTCATAATATAACACGTTGTCCTTAAAATGCAAATATCGCATAAACTGGCCCCATGGAAGATCAGAAGCAACAATATAGTTGCAGCTGAAAATGGGCTACCAGCCGTATTTTGTTCTTTTTCTCTGTATGATTAATTTGTATTTATTTTATCTGATTTTATTAGACGGAAATAAAAACAACAACACACAGAGAGTTAATACTACTCTATATCATGTCTATTAAAGAATTTACATATACTCTAAATAATACAAATCTTGATTAAAATCTTATTATAGAAAAGGAACAAACAGAAGAAAACAGAATAATTATCTGCACATATTTCAATTCAATTAAATTCCATTCTAGTTTATTGTAAATACAAACATGCTGAATAAAAAGTCCGGAGACTTATACAATTCAGTTTACAAATTATAAATACATACAAGAATATAAGAAATCAATGCATTTCGCAATCTTCATATTAATTACTGATTCTAATTATTAAACAACTAATATAAAATAATCGTAAAATAATACATGTTGTCATTATTCAGTTATAACATTTAAATAATAAAATATTTTATTAGTGATATCCATTTATTCATTCAGTCAACACTTGCACTAATTAAGAACACAATAACAGAATGTTGATACTTCTCAAATTATTTTAAATAAACATAATGGAGGCTTCTTATAAATACAGGATACATTAACAAAATCAATAGCTGACGGCCAAATAATTGAGAAGCGCCGTAGCATAAATGTTCCCTTTAACACCTGGGTGGAGAGCGGCAACCGTTGATAAACGTCTTGCTAAATGGCGTTAGAACTGGGCTCTGATTCGAAACCTTAACCCTTGGATTGAGATTTAAGTGAATGAATCACAATACCAGGATACTTCCACCTGTTGCCTCACCTTAAACCCTTTAAACATCTTACCCATTTGGCATAATTTCCTTGATTACTTCCAATCATGAGGACGCCCTGAGTGGATATGATGTGTATACGAAATTTCTGCAACGTCATTATCTATCATTTAATGCTGTGAATTAGTTGCTTGCAACGTAACAGTAGTTGTAATGGTAGCAGTAGTAGTGACAACAGCAGCAGTAGTATTAGTAGTAGTAGTAGTAGTAGTAGTAGTAGTAGTAGTAGTAGTGGTAGTAGTAGTAGTAGTAGTAGTAGTAGTAGTAGTAGTAGTAGTAGAAGAAAAAGTAGCAGAAGCAGCAGCAGCAGCAGCAGCAGCAGCAGCAGTAGTAGTAGTAGTATAATAGTAGTAGTAGTATAGTAGCAGTAGTAGTAATGGTTTTTTAAATATTCATTTGGAGCCAACTGGCGGAATTGCAGAATTTCGTACAAAGTAGAAAGAACATAGTAAACAACCATTAACCATTAACAAATTGAACAATAACAATAATGCATTAAATCAGACATAAAATGCATTGACATTGTTTTTAATCTTGTTGGTTTAAATAAACAAACATACAAGTGAATTACACATCGATGAAAAACATGAGGAACGATGAACATGATCACAGAATTACGTTGTTCTTCAGAGAAAACTCGGTAGAACTTGAAAAGGCAGAAGGGTGGACAGATAGGTGGAGTGTGTAAGAGTAGAGAAATGTATAGGGAAGAGATAAAGTGAGGAAAGAAGAGCAATGGTAGATTTATCATTAAAATGTTCCCCCTTCTTCTTAGATCTTGATATGTTCGTATAAGCATCTTCATTGTCGGCAGGTCGTGGCGTTATGAATACTTCACCCCGATCAAGTGAAGATCCTTCTGGTAGCTAATATGAGGGGACTGCGTTAAGTTCCATGTAACCTTGTTCATGCTGCTGACTATACTAGCTTCATTTGCTGATTTCCTATAGATGTAGAGACCCAATTACACATTACAGATATATAGACCATAATTTGTCCTCACAACATTAAACAGGGACAACAAGATGCGAGAAAGTCCATGGTCAAGGCCAGATATTAGTACAACCAGAGGTGGTAAAACCTTTGTACTGCTGATCGTTTTGGTGGGCATATATATGTGCATAAATCACTTTGTTAGGGGAAAATATAATAGCAATTACATGGCAAACTGTCTGAATGTTTAGACCAAGTATTATGAGCTAATGAGGATTCCTCCAACTTCTTGCATCTGATTGGTTATAGGTTCAGGAGCCATCATATCAAACTTCATTGCAGCCAACTTTGCCTGTTTTGACAGCTTGGAGAGTTCATTTATTTATACAAGGTCGATTATGTAGTAGAAGCCTAAAGCCCTGAGCTTCCGGGGCTCTGCCCCAAACCCAGCCAATGGCCCTAAGGCGGGCCACTGGATGCTCATCTGACCGTAATATATTGTCTAACACCCCTGAGCCTCCGCCTCCTGGACTCCACGCCAATTCGTGACCTGCCAGGGTCACAAATAAGGTATAAAATTTATGCTCATCTGACGATAATTTGATGTATAAACCCATGAGCTTCTAAGGGCTCCGCCCCCTTGACCCAACACCAATTTGTGTCCTGCCAGTGTCATAAATAGGGTATAAAAATACGTTCATCTGACCGTAATTTATTGCCCAAAACCCCTGAGCTTCTGGGGGCTCCACCCCCTGGACCCAATGCCAATTCATGACCTGCCAGTGTCACAAATAAGGTATAAAATATGCTCATCTGACAGTAATTAAATGCCTATACCCCTGAGCTTCTGGGGGCTTTGCCCCCTGGACCCTACGCCAATCCATGACCTGCCAGTGTCACAAATAAGGTATAAAATTATGCTCATCTGACGATAATTTGATGTATAAAACCCCTGGGCTTCTGAGGGCTTCGCCCCCTGGACCCAACACCGATTTGTGTCCTGCCAGTGTCCCAAATAAGGTTTAAAAATATGCTCAATTAAGCGCTGTAAGAGAGAAAAGGGAAACAAAAGTCATCATATAACACTGGAAATTGTTTCTGACAGGATACTGACAGCGAAAGTATTGTCGCCGGAACAAGTGAAGTACAACCGATCGAACTACTTTTCAAAAAGCTGCCTTCACTGTTATTTGTGAGTTCTAAATTTAATCGTCGTCTTCTTCTTCTGCTTCTTCTTCTTCTCTTTCTTTTTCTTCTTCTTCTTCTTCTTCTTCTCCTTATTCTTCGTGTCTTTCCTTTTTCCTTTCCCTCTCTTTGTATCTTCTTTCTTTCTTTCTTTAAAAGAAATCGTCGTCTTCTTCTTCTGCTTCTTCTTCTTCTCTTTCTTCTTCTTCTTCTGCTTCTTCTTCTTCTTCTCTTTCTTCTTCGTGTCTTTCCTTTTTCCTTTCCCTCTCTTTGTATCTTCTTTCTTTCTTTCTTTAAACAAAAATTATTCCGTTATTCCTTCATGACAATCGCAAAAGTCAATTGTTTATTTAAAATTGTGATGTTAATTAATCCCAATCTCATGAAAATTGGTATCAAAATGTAAATAATAATAATTTCTTTCATATTATGATCTCAAACTCATGGTGGTCCAAGGTTTTCTATATTTCTAAATTATTCTGGCAAGTTATGTCCGCATATGAATAATTAATATGACAATTCCCCATATTAAAGATTTTGTCACAGATTAAGGGACACAAAATAAAGACATTTTACTGTAATGTACCGTCTCCGTGACTGATCTCATCTCATCCCATCTGATCATATTCATAGTCAAGAGCATGTGCCAACCTGCTTCTACGTTGACTCGCTGTACTGGGCAATGAAGGGACTAGGTACCGACGATGACAAACTCATTCGCATCGTCGTAGGCAGATCAGAGGTAAGTTAGTCATACAGGAGGGACGAATATTTAAATCAGAAAATAGTTAACATTTTGTCACTCCCCTTTCTTTATCTCTCTCTTTATCTCTCTCTCTCCCTCCCCCTCTCCCTCCTTATCTCTCTTTATATTCTCTCCTTCTCTCTCTCTCTTTCATTTTCCCCCTCTCTTTCTTGTTCTATTTTTAAGTCAATCCTCTCTCTCTCTCTATCTCTCTCTCTCTATATCTCTCCCTCCCCCTCTCCCTCCCTATCTCTCTTTATCTTTCTCTCCTACTCTCTCTCTCTCTTTCTCTCTTGCATTTCTTTTTTCCCTTCTCGTTCTTGTTCTATTTTTGTTTAGTCAATCCTTTGTTCCTTTGTAATTTCTTCGTCATGTTTCGTGGTCAAGTTGTTTGAATATTCGACTGCAAAAAATGTGGAAGTAGAAGTAGGTTAGACCCCGTAAAGGGCTTGCAATTTATAGACAATCACAAATTCTCATTTCCCTACATAGCTTCTCTCCATCAGGATACTCGTGATTCCCTAGCAAATATTTATCTACGATCGGCATATTTATTTATTTTTTTAAATTTATTTATTCAGTTATTTTTTATTTTATTATTTTATTTATTTATTTATTTTTTTATTTTTTTTTTTTTGGGGGGGGGGGGCTCTGAAGGGGCATAATAAAAGGCCCAAATGGCGATGAAAATCTACGACTAGAACCGAGTGGTCCATGTATTAAGCATATAGTGGTGAGAGAATTTAGTGATACTCGGGCTAATAAGAAGCTTGATCAGGAACCACCGATACCTCGTATATGATATGGAAGGACATTTTATTTTCTCCCCCTTTTTTTTTGCTGTTCCTTTTGATTGTATCTTTGACACTCTCTCTCTCTCTCTCTCTCTCTTTGGTCTAGATCGACCTGGCTTCCATGAAGACCATGTTTAAGGAGAAATACACCACCACCACCCTGGCCGCCATGGTCGAAGATGATACCAGTGGAGACTACAAGAATGTTCTCATTGGTATCATCAACGCCGATGCTGCACCTACCCCAGCCCAGACCCCTACCACCACCTAAAGACCGACTGGAGTCGTCCCATTTACCAAGTTTACACATTATTATAATCTGTTAGGTATTATGAAGAAAACAAAAGTTTTAACTTTACCAAGATTGTAATTACTAAGCCACCTTATGAATACATCACACTCGTAAACCGTGTACTCTCCTAACTTCACATGCGCTACAAGCTCTCGACAAGGAACCAATTATAAATGGAGACAGGTAGATAAGAGCCACTAAGACTACACATGTAATAGGTACATGCATAATGACAACACTCACTGTCTGATGAAGTGGCGCTGTTTCCGTTTACATCTACATCTACCTTGATGCCATATCGTCCACATGGGATGTTATGAGAGTACACGGTTTATTACTGTGAGCTATTTATAAGCTGGTGTAGGGATTATAATCTAGGTACAGTTAAAAATGTGACTATTTCATAATGCGGGACAGTATGACACAGTCTGAAATGGGAGAAACGGGTGCTGGAGTACAATAATATCAAGCGATATTATAAATTGAGTATATCGGTGCATGTGCAAATAGATTTTACGCATATAGCGCATCATATTATAAATTCACTGTGCTAAATACAGTCTTAGATACGATAGTTAAACATCATAACATCACTTTCTTTACTATATATATATATATATATATATATATATATATACCTATATATGTACTACTACTATACAAACACTGGCAATTCGTATAATTATAATCATACACAGCATATATGTGTTCAAAATTATTACATAATAGTATATGATTAATGAACTTGTGCAGTACATATAAATCTTAGGTTTTATTGGATAAAAGTAGGTGAGTATTTAATATAGATGTAAATTAGAAAGCAATGTGGTATTTGTCTCATTCCTGTTTGTAATGTATTTAATTATTGGCCTTGGGAATATTGTGTAGGATTCAGTAATCATATATCCATGACAATAATATGAACCCAAGCTACATAGAACAGAAGCTCTATAACTTTCAGTTAAGGCCCATTCATTGAGATATGGTCCAGGGCATCTACGTGATTTCAAGGATAAATAACATAGCACACATTCACTCCCACAGCAACAAAATAAAATGAAAGAAAATTGTCTACCTTCACCACCTTTTCGGTGTTTAATTACTCAATTACAGTGATTATACAACATCTAAAGCGACGAACAAAATGCAAGTGACATATGCAGGTGAAGATTACCATATTCATGATTATGTAAATGATATTCATTACATTTGAAAAAGTGAGATTATATTGTACAGTTCGATGAGTGCAGGGATTTCAAATCTAGTTTCTGTGAGTGTTTATCTTATCTAATGGTCAGATAGTAACATTTATGTTCTAGAAACAAAGTGATATTCTTGGCATTATTATGTTATGGTAACAACATACTCCACTATCATTGTAAAATATCTTTATTAAACTTCCAATATTTAAAAATACAATAGTTTTTTGGTTGAAAAAACAGGAAAACAAAATTACGTGTTCTTATTGGCAAACTGATACTCATGTAGCATAATCTTTTGATTTTATCAAAAATATGAACTATTACTCCTGATAAGTGACACAATGAAAAAGTACGTGCAAGTGAAGATTACCATATTCATGATTATTCATAGTATAATATTCATGAGAGTCATTACTTCTGAAATAGTGAGATGAAGTTTTCTAGTGTTATATTGTACAGTATAATGGGTGAGGGTATTTGAAATCAAAATTTTGTGATAGTTTACCTTATCTAAATGGTCAGATATTAAGAATAACAGTTGAAAAACAAAGTGGAACCGGTTGCATTAATACATTATGGTAACAACATATTTCACTATAATTGTAAAATATCGTACCTAAAACTCTACCTTTTTTTTTTGCACAAACAGAAAATAAATTACGTGAAATTACTGGCAAGCTCATACAATTGCAGCATAATGAAACACAATAAAAAAGTAACCATGATAACGTTCAATCATGTTGGATGCTGTTATGAGTTTTGTCACGCTTAGCGTTTGTACCGCGGTTCATTTGTAAACTTAATGGCAATACTGCACATTTCGATATGATTTGTTATTAGGATTCAAATTAATAAAGAGATGTTTTTTACATTACAATGAAACTTCCCAGGGTTTTCGATACCAGAAAAGGGTAACTTATTCCTATCGTATTTGTATTAAGATCTGAGTTCTTGTTAAAATGGGTTGAAGTTATTACCACTTTCCGTAATTGGTAATGCCGATCACCCTATAATGAACGTATTCTGGGAGCAGTTTAATTACCTTCCGTACCCTTTGATATCCCATACAAATGATCAGATTACGCGTTGCGGCACTGTATAATGTTTGCACATTAATTTAAATCGGTGATAAACATGGCTATTCAAATTGGCTTAGATTGATTTTTGCTCGCGAAAGTTCTTTGAGATCGTGTTTTCCTTAAAATTTAGCATTATCATAGTAATTTATCTATACGAAATGTATTGCTTTAAATTTCATACTGATCTTGATAATTGTCATCTGGTTGCCGCCGTCAGTTGCTGGCGATTGGCGACCACATCTGCACATCTTCTTGTTGTCTTTCTCCATTTGTTTCTATCCTGTGCTAATCTTTTGGCTTCTAAGTATGTGAGACCTGTCCATTCCTTGATGTTATCAAACCACTGCTTTCTCTGTCTGCCTCTCTTTCTTTTTCCTTCTACTTGGCTTTCTATTATTTGTGCTGCTAAGGGGCTCCCACTGCCACGCAGAATGTGTCCGAAGTAACCCATCTTGAGGCGGGCCACTTTTCCAAGGAGATCTCTTTCTGTGTTTAGTTCTTGTAGGACACTGAGATTGGTTCTTTTGTCCTTCCAGCTGATTTTGAGCATTCTCCTCCAGAACCACATTTCTGCTGCCATGATTCGATTTTCATCGGCTTTGAGCAGTGTCCAGCTTTCAGCACCATAAAGTAATGGTGATAATTGTACTATCAATGAAATAATTATTTCAATGCTTACACCTTATATATCTAATTTATTCAGTCTTTTTAAGTATTTTAGATAAAGACAATACATTTCGTTACTTCAGGAGGTGAAGGGGACGAATCGTAAATTGTCATTGCATTAAAGTAAGAACATAAATCATTTTTCTGATTTTCTTTTGTTTGTTTGCTTTTTGTTGCTTTTTAAAATTATTTTATTTACTTTTTTCACTGTTTATTCAATTCACAAATAAGAAAAAACAGAATGATAATATATACATAATTTGTCATAATACTACAAGATATTGAAGTTACATTACTTTAGCATGAATGAAATATATGATTAAAGATCGCACATTTCCATTTTTCCATCTCCATATCAAACTATTACAAATGCATAACAAAGCATATATACGCTTGGTTCCTAATTATTACAGAAATATAATAGAATCATATACAATTGGAAGTTATTACTCATGTAGAACAATATCATAAAACTTGTCAAAGTCCACAATCCCTCTTCCCTTTCCGAACCCAGCCACATCTACACAGTCGTTGGAAATCCATTCTCTTCCATGTCCCACAGACCAAATCATATAACATGTTTGAGTCTGAGATAGAAATATTTGCAATGTTACCGATACAAAAATGATAAAGCAAAATGGTAATCAGATATTTGGTAACAGGGTAGGAAAAGATAGTGAGATAGATGGATTAAAACTAATGCTGTGGTCACAACTCGCCGTACGTCTTTTTGCACGTATCGTATCTAATGATGCACCAAAATTTAGTTACATATAGCATATTTCAATAAGGAAACTGTGAAATCAAAAGATGAAACTCGAAATTCATCAATGGATAACACCTTTTGGGAGTCATAACTTCAAGAAGACTGTTCAATGGTAATCAACATTTGGCCTATTCAAACTGTCCCTATCACAGGCACATGGCAAGGGAGGTAGGATGGGGTGTCCACAGTTCGCGGATATTTTTAAGCAAATGAATGCCATATAATCTCATGTTCTACACACAAATTAATTTAGATCAATTAGTGCAAATGAATATCCAAATATTAGACTACAAGTCCGTGGAACTTGAAAATGTTTCGTCTAAAGAATTCCTGCGATTTCGCGATCTCCAAATTAGATGTCGGATATGAATGCGCTACAACTAAAGAAAAGATCATACAAATAACGAGACCTTAATTTGTCAAAACATGCGATTCATCAAAGGTAAGGTAATTGCATGAATTGCAAGTCGATATATCCAAAAAAATCAGTTTGTATCACTTTTTACTAACAATTTTGATGACATTGTCCGTCAAAAGGAACATTTCCAGAACCTTGTCTGTAAGTTCGGAAGCAAAAGAATGCAAAATTTGCCGATCTTTTGTTAATAATTCCATATTTTCACACCCAATTTCGCAATCATAGGTAACTTTATGTTTCTCTTACCATTGGTGATATCAGAATTTCGAAATCTTACCTATTTTTTGAGATATGGAACTGTCAACGAATGAAGATCATCCACGAACTATGGTCACATCACCATACGTATATATATATATATACAATCTAAGGGAAGGTTGACTTTTGGAAAAAGATGAGAAAATATTTGCAAGCTCTCTCGTATTTTAACGTCATTCTTGAAGAGTATCACCGTTAAAAATGTCACCCGAGAAGGGTTGCTCTTCAAATTCCCCCACATTCGAAATATCACAATAAATAGCTGACGTTTTTGGACACATAAACCTGCCATGCCACATATTTTTGTAGTCCAATACACACACTTCTGTGTTCATGGTATTCATTGCTAGAGACTTTCAGCAGAACTGTTCGATTTTATTATCATTTGCATGATTTCAAAACGTCACAGTATACACCACTTCTATGTGCTACTTTGTTTGTTAATGATCAACCTTTCCTAATCATGCTAATTGCTTCCGGACAGTTTAATTCACAATGTAGTCTTGGGACCACAACTCAAACTTCTTCTTAAACGGGTATAACATTGTTCATTTGCCGGTTTGATCTCATGCTCTTCTGGGCCTTTGCCCAGAAGACCTCTTGACCTTCTTCATCCTCTGTCCACAGCAAATAAGGCTTGTTCCGACTCAGCAAGAGCCTAACAAGGTACGGTAGATGGTCATCATCGATATCTTCGAGGAAAATCAAGATGACCTTCTCCAACTTGGTGTCATTCATGTGCTCCACTGCCATACGGAGCTTGGTCATGTACCAGGTATCATCTACAGACCGGTTGCTAAGCAACAACATTGTCTTGTGGCTGTTTTCGATGACGTCATAGATGGCGTTCAAGTAGAACGATCCTGGGTGAAGACCGGCATCGCCAAATATGACGCGCTCCAGATGAGGCATCCTCTGCTTCAGAAAAGGTTTCATGCAGTCATCTACCCACCATTCATCGTCTTCATGAAACATGAGGTTGAGTTGGAATTCATAGTCCTCCGCAGTTCGATCTTCAATGATCTCATGGTAACCAACGATGGCTAACTTGAGGAGATACAACTTATAGTTTATCCACCATCGGTTCAAATACACGAGTATACCGAGTGTTAGAACTAAAATCGACGCAAAACATGCGGAGACGATTATCATGGCATTGATCCTACAATATTCATTCGGATGGAACGACCAAATGTTTTGATTAACCAACACCTCTAAGGAACTGCTAGAACAACGAGTTTGATTCTCTGGAGCAAAATCTATTTTTCCTTCAACCTCGTTCAACCATTGTCTGAACCAGGCGAGCTTGCAATCGCATGTTAATGGATTGTTTGCGATATTGAATCTAATCAAACTTGAAGGCATTAAAGTGTTGGAGGCGACGGTCGAAATGTGATTATTTTGTAAGTTCAAATGTTGAAGTTCCTTTGTGCCTATAAACAGCCCTTGCTCAATGAATGTAATCGAATTGTACTGCAGCTGCAACACCCGTAAATGATGCAAACCTTGAAAACTGTCTTTGGAAATACTGATTAAGTCATTGCCAGGAAGGCTAAGCTGAAGCAAGGTCGTTAAGTTTGCAAATGTTCCTGAGGCAACCTGGCGTATACGACAACCTGTTAAGTCTAACTCAACAAGACTTCCAAGCGGGGTAAATATGCCAGGAAGAGCGTGCAGGTTATCTAAAGAGTTTTTCCGTAGTTTAAGAGTCTGCGAGGACACTAAGCCTGAGAACAACGATGTCCCTGTCTTTATATCAACTAAATCCTCAGCTTTGAAATTTGATCCCGACATGTTGAGAACCCTCAGCGCAGATGTGTTCGTAAACTGGTCACTTGATGCAATTTTCAACTGGCTATATGACATGTCCAGATTAATTAGATGTTGCATATTTCTAAACGAACCTTTCATGGTAAATTGTTTCAAATTCGACATGTCGAGGAATTCTAAGGAACCTACTGAAATAAGGGCGTCCTCTGACATCCGGAAACGATTGGTATTGCCAGAAAGATTAAGTGCTTTCAAATTTGACAACCCAATGAAGGTTTCATGAAAAAGGGAACCAAGATTGTTTTGTGTAAGAACAAGAGTATGGAGATTAGTTGCCTTCCATGGTCCGACCATGATGCTACGGATGCCACTTTGATCTATCACCAAGCTACGAAGAAACAAGGATCCGTCAAACCATTGGGGATCCAATGTCGCGAGGTCATTACGTGACAAATCAATTTTCTGGAGATTCGAGACACAAGCGAACGAAGCGCGGGGAAGTGACTTGATTCTATTCCAAGACAAACTGAGTTCTACCAGTGTGTGTAAGCCACAAAATGATTGATTATTGATGCTCGATATACGATTCCTTTGAAGGTTCAGGACTTGCAGTTTTTCAAAACCACGTAGAGCATACCCTGGAATGTTACTTAAGATGTTAGCATTTAAATAAAGTTCTTTAATCAGTGGCACATTTCCTTTTTGTATCGACGATATGTTCGCTGGATGAATGTACTTTATGCCTGAAGAAGCGATCAGAAGTCTGTCGATTTCAACATGGTCCATGAACAACCCGACGTCGAAAGTAGTTAACTTGATAGTGTTCATGTTCAGAGTACCTAATTTGGGCAAACGTTCAAACGCTTTAGGTTGAAGAAACATTATATTGTTATTTAAATATTTACATTGAACTTATGTACAGAGCAATTTCTCCAAGGTAAAAAGTCGTTCTCATTTATAGAAGTAAGTTTGTTGAAGGATAGCTTAACTTCAGACATATTCAACGTTCCATAACATTTTCCACACTTCTGAGTACTGACCAAAGTACTAGAGATGTTACTTATCTTGTTGTGTGATAGACTTATTATATATAAAAGAGCATTTTTCCGAAGAAAATACATAGGCGGAACAGTAATCAGGTTATAATCTAGTCTCACAGCCTGTAATTGTGGTAGAGTTTCGAATGTTCCACTATCAATGAAAGCAATGAAGTTGTAAACAGCATACAATTCTTCAAGTTGGTTGTAATTCATGAACGACGTGTTTAAAAGTTCTGTTAATTGGTTGTCACTGATGGATAATACCAGCAGTTCATGCGGAAGGTCTTGGGGAATTGAAGTAAGATTGAGATGAGCGCACTTAGCGATGTAACGATCCTGGACGGGGCATGTATAGAGTGGCTGTTGTGAACTGATCGGCATGTCCACTCTAACCTTCTGCACGATACCTCTCGAAAATATTACTATCAAGATCAAGAGTGTTCGCGTCATGGAATCCATCGTGAGATGAGCCATTATGATCGTTCTCAACAAGTACACTGAGCTTTTTGTTAAAATTAAATTAACAATAACACTGATTTCCCAAGCTTGTTTCCCGGAATATAAGGTACTGCAGGTGCTAGCTTTGGCAACAGTTCCAGCTTTCGTGTTCATAAAGCAAATTGTGTTTGTATTAAGAATGGACACCTTTGTTGGCTGAAAGGCTGCATATATGATTTCAGGCAAAATGGGCATAATATTTTTGCTTCCAATAAACGACGCAGTTTCTTAAGTACAGTCTGAGGGCTCCTTATGTTTTGTTAGATTTATGTACTAGACTATTTCCTGCATGAGCTTCCCGTAAGTTGATACTTGTAAGATAACACACTCCGTGATTTGGTAAGAGCACTTTTTCTCATTCAGACCAGGAAATAACTTGTATCTTACCTCTCTCTCTCTCTCTCTCTCTCTCTCTCCCTCCCCTCCCCTTCTTGCCCCTCCGTTCACCCCCTCTCTCTCACTCTCTTTATTTCTCCCTTTCTCTCTCTCTTGCATTCATTATTATTTCTCTCTTTCTTGTTTCATTTAACCCTTCAATTCTTTTCTACTTTATATCTTCTTCTTTATATTTTGTGTTCGAGTTGGTTGAACAATCGACTGAAATTGGACAAATGGTGCGAGTGGTGGAGATTATGACAAATTTTAATCTACCATATGTTGGACTAGGTGTGCGCACGCATGTGCCTGTGTGCGTGTTATGATGTGTGCGTTCTAACATATTTAGATACTGATCACCTCTTGATTTCGTCAGAATCTTCAATCTTTATTTCTGTACGTTCTCTGTCTTCAGATTTGTTATTTTAAGAAAAGAGATCCAATCACCATCAATGTGCATTCTAACATATTTAGGTACTGATCACCTCTTGATTTCGTCAGAATCTTCATTCTTTGTTCTTTATTTATTATTTCTTTCTTTCTGTACGTTTTTTGCCTTTAGATTTGTTATTAAAAATACGATTTAATCCCCGTCAATTTTTCACCACCAACTCCCTTGGTCAGGAATAGAAAACTTATGATAAATAATGGTAATAATAATAATAATAATCATAATAATAATCATTATCATAATAATAATAGTAATGATAATAATAGTGATGATAATAATAATAATAATAATAATAATATTTATATAGCACATATCATAAATATGTCCCTAAGCGATGTAGTTGAGAGAAGGAAAGAAAAGGAATAGGCTAGTCATCAGATAACGTTGGAATTTGTTTCTTAAAGGATATTGACTACGAAGCTACTGTCATCGGAACATGTGTAGTACAACCGTTGGGACTACCCATAAAGATGTGAACATTATATGATAGATATCTCATTGTTTTCTTATCGATTTTGTTTGCAGCAATTTCAGGCCAACAATCTGAGTTTGGAGAAAGTTATGCAGGATACCAAAATATCTTCACTGTTATTTGTGAGTTCTAAATTTAGTCGTCGTCTTCTTCTTCTTCTTCTTCTCCTCCTCCTCCTCCTTCCTCACTGTAAGGGGTTAGGAAATTACCCTGTGACCTGTAGAGGGCGGAGTGCTGAGACAAGCCGGCACTCTTTGCTTGGCCCTCTCACAGGTGAGTTTACCAAACTTGAACCACTTTTATGTTTAGTAAATATTAATGTTGTTATGCTAAATATGTGTTATGTACATATGTGTATTGTGTCAGAACGATTTCAGTAATTATTTTGATGTATCATGTGGGTTGATATGATTATATTGGAAACGAGGATTTAATGTTAAACTGTGTGATGCTTAGCGTTATGATTTGTTATATGCATTTACATTGTAGTACATGGTTATGTACACTAATAAGTTGAACGCGCGGTACCAAAATTGGGTGTAGTGCATGCGCGCTAATGTTGTGCCTGGTCCCATGGCCAGGACCAGGACCAGGGTACGCTCTAATTGATGTGATGAGTATAAGTCTTGGTTTAGGAATGAGGTCAGTGAGAACGGTAGGGAGCATAGAAAAGAAGTGCTTATAATAGAAGTTGAGTGTTTAAAAGTATTGCATGTTGTTTGTATTTTGGTTGCTAAGCTAGGGGATATTAATTATGGCACTTCAAACAGTGATGATCGAACTTTGTCAGACTATGTAGCCATTCGAGGGTTTCTAGCGCCCTCTATCATTGTAAACCTTATTTCTCATTTTGCAGATTGCTATAAAAGAATATTGTTGCATGTTAAATTGAGATGGAATAATAGGAGTAAGGGCAATGTTTAGGATTAGACCAGGAGATTATTGGAGTTTGTTTGGAAGTAAGAAAAGTATGGAAGATAAATATTTGAATTGGATTGGTTGATGAAAGTTGTATTTGATGCAGATATAAGGAGATTTATAGCTTCCATGATTTATCAATGTTTCAGGTCTTGAGATATTCTGATATTTAAAAGCAGAAATATTTTGTCTTTGTTCCATTATTATGATATATTGTTAGTTTCATTATTCATTCTTTAATATGTGCTCACTGTGAAAAGGGGGGGGGGGGACCAGGATAGCCCTATTTAAGTTTATGTTATTAGGATATTTGCATTGTCTTAATATTACAATGTACAAGTTTAAGGTATAGTTTATTGAACAAGAATTAAGTAGTGATATTGAGGTCACATGATAAGGTTATTAAACCTAGCTTGGTGTGTTGGTTTATCCAAATATGTGAATGTATTGCTTTATATGAGGTTTATATTGACTGTTACTTCTAGTTGTTTAGGTATTTGGGTCAGGTATTTACCTGTGTTAATGTAGAGAGTTTCAGCTATATTGTACTGTGGCAATTGGTTTTTAAAGGGCAAATTTACTCGTTTAATATTTGATAACATGACATGTTTTGGGGAATGCATGATCTCCATGATTATCGGCATTAGGGATATGTAATGTGTCTGTTACTGGTTACTACTAATAAAGACTCTTTGCTTGGCCCTCTCACAGAATCTGTCTGTCGTGTCGTTGATTTCGAGTTCTCGACCACCTCACATCACCTTCTATTTTTTTTAGCCTCCTCCTTCTGTTCCTTCTCGTCTCCTCCTCTCCAGGGGCGTCGCCAAAGGGAGGGGGGTGTGGGGGGGGGGGTGCGACACCCCCACCTGTCAGGATTTTGTCGGTATTAAAAATTGCGCTGCCGTCGGGAAAAAGAGAAAAGGGGGAGGGAAAAAAAGAGGGGGAAAAAAGAGGGGAAAAAAGAGAGGGAACATATCGAGAGGGAAAAAAAAGAGAGGGAAAAAAAAAGAGGGAAAGGGAAAGAAAAGAAAAAAAGAAAAGGAAAAGAAAAGAAAGAAAGGAAAAGAAAGGAAAGAAAGGAAAAGAAAGGAAAAAAAAGAGAAGAAAGAAAGAGAAAAAAGAAAAAGAGGGAGGAGAGGAAAGAAAGGAAAAGAAAGAAAAGAAAGAAAAGGAAAAAGAAGAAAAAAGAGTGAAAGGGAAACAAAAATAACGAGGGATGAAAGAGAGGAGAGAGAGGGGAGATAAGAGTCTGAGAGAGGAGGAGTAGGAGTAAAAGAGAGAAGGGGTTGTTGGGTGGAGTCGTCTTGTCGAGGGAGCAAGAAAGACACGGGTAAATATGTTGCTGTGTCGGGTCAGCTGTGTCGGTATTCTTGCTCGATCCTCGTGTACTATATCAATGCAGAAGTTTGAAGTCGGTGAGATGTATATTGTCGGTCAGCCGACAAGTTTTTTTCCCTACGAACTGTGACTTCTTATCCGCTGTGACCATTTCGAGGGTGACTACAACTACAATACTTGTATTTTCTCGAAGTTTCACTTTCCTATAAGTTCAGCTAAAGAAATCAGAGGTTTAAAATTTTTGGGGAAACTAAATTCAAACAAGGTTTAAGAGTCAACAACGGTACGACGAATCGTCTTCCTTTCATTATACTGTGATGAAAGGCCAAAAAAAAAGGTGAAACTTCATTTAGACGAGTCGAGAACGGTACAACGAATCGTCTTCTATCTCTAATAATTTAAGGAAACGTCAAAGCTTCCGCGCTTCGCGCGAAAGTGGGAAACTGAATTCAGAAAAATAGGGCTTATTAAAAGTCGAAAACGGTACGACGAATCGTGTTCTTTCTATAATAATTTGAGGAAACGTCAAGGCTCACGCGCTTGGCGCGAGAGGGGGAAACTGAATTCAGATGAATAGGGCTTAATAAGATACGAAAACGGTACGAGGAATCGTCTTCCTTTCTATATATTGTGATGAAACGCCAAAATTTCCGCGCTTCGCGCGGAAGGGGAAAAACTTCATTTAGCCGACTCGAGAACGGAACGACGAATCGTGTTCTTTCTCTTGTAATTTTAGGAAACGTCAACTCTTTCGTGCTTCGCGCGAAAGGGGGAAACTGAATTCAGATGAATAGGGCTTAATAAGATTAGAAAACGGTACAAGGAATCGTCTTTCTATCTCTATATTGTGATGAAACGCCAAAAATTCCGCGCTTCGCGTGGAAGGGGAAAACTTCATTCAGACGAGTCGAGAACGGTACAACGAATCGTCTTCTTTCTCTAATAATTTAAGGAAACGTCAAAGCTTCCGCGCTTCGCGCGAGAGGGGTAAACTGAATTCAGACAAAATTAATAGGGCTTATTCAGAGTCGAAAACGGTACAACGAATCGTGTTCTTTCTCTAATAATTGAAGGAAACGTCAAAGCTTCCGCACTTCGCGCGAGAGGGGGAAACTGAATTCAGACAAAATTAATTGGGCTTATTTAGAGTCGAAAACGGTGCAACGAATCGTGTTCTTTCTCTAATGATATGAGGAAACGTCAACGCTTTCGCGCTTCGCGCAAGAGGGGGAAACTGAATTCAGATGAATAGGCCTTATTAAGAGTCGAAAATGGTGCAACGAATCGTGTTCTTTCTCTAATGATATGAGGAAACGTCAACGCTTTCGCGCTTCGCACAAGAGGGGAAAACTGAATTCAGATGAATAGGCCTTATTAAGAGTCGAAAACGGTATGACGAATCGTCTTCTTTCTCTAATAATTTAATGAAACGTTTAAACTTCCGCGCTTTGCACGGGAGGGGGGGGGGGGAACTGAATTCAGAAAAGGATAAACAGTCGAGAACGGTAGAGCAAATCGTCTTAAGTTCTTTTTTATAATAATTCAATGAAACGCCAAAGCTTTCGCGCGGGAGGGGGGGGGGGGGAAACTTCATTCAGCCAAGGATTATCAGTTGAAAACGGTACAATTAATCGTCTTCTTTTCCTAATAATTTAAGGAAACGTCTAAGCTTCCGCGCTTCGCGCGGGAGGCCCATCACCCACATCCCCTTAATGAGCGCGCTTTTAAGTGATTCTCTTGCTCACTACCGCCCCTCCTTAAAATAAGATCCTAGCTCCGCGCCTGCATTAAAATATATAGCTATGATGCTGACTAAATTGAAGAAATAATTCGTATATTTATGTCGTCGAGGAAAATGACCATTTTGCGCATATGCAAGTACAAGAGATAGTCCATAGGAAAAACAATTTAGCCTTCGGCCCCAGGTTTATAGGGTTGAATTTTTCGATATTGGACATTTAATTTTGTCGGTAATTGGTGGCTAGTTTTGTCGGTAATCGTAAGCCTCTACACCCCCCACTGAAAAAGGTCTAGCGACGCCCCTGCTCCTCTCTCCCTTCTCCTTATTGTCCCTCTTTGTGTCTTTCTGTTATCATTTCTATCTCTCTGTATCTTCTTTCTTTCTTTCTTTCTTTCTTCCTTTCTTTTGTATATGATTCTTTTATCCAGTTATGAAATCACAAAATCTGTTGTTTTCTGAAAATTGTGATATCAATTGATCCTAGTCTCATGGAAATTGGTATCAAATGTAGATAATTAATTTTTTGTCATGTCATGACCTTAAACTCATGGTGGTTCAAGGGTCTCTATATTTCTAAGGTATTCCGACAAGTTATATCTTAAAACAGTGTCCGCATATGAATACTGAATATGGCATTTCCCCTTAAGATTTTCTCACAGTTTGAGGGACACAAAATAGAGACTTATTTGTACTGTAATGTAATGATAATGTAAAATGAATGTAATGTTACCATGACTGAGCTGATCTCATCCCATCTGATCATATTCACAGTCAAGAGCATGTGTCAACCTCTTGCGTTCTACGTTGACTCGCTGTACTGGACCATGAAGGGACTAGGTGCCGACGATGACAAACTAATTCGCATCGTCGTAGGCAGATCAGAGGTGTTGGTCATACAGGACAGATGAATATTTAAATCAGAAAATAGTTAACATTTTGTCACTCCCCTCTCCTTATCTCTCTCTCTCTCTCTCTGTTCCTCCCCATCTCCCTCCCTATCTCTTTTTTTGTTATCTTTCTCTCCTGCTCTCTCTCTCTCTCTCTCTCTCTCTTGCATTTCTTGTTCCCTCTCTTTCTTGTTCTAGTTTTTAAGTCAATCCTCTTTCTCTCTCTCTCTATCTCTCTCTCTCTCTCTATCTCTCTCTCTCCCTTCCCTCTCCCTCCCTATCTCTCTTTATCTTTCTCCCCTTCTCTCTCTCTCTCTTGCATTTCTTTGTCCCCCTCTCTTTCTTGTTTTATTTTTTAAGTCAATCCTTTGTTCCTTTGTAATTTCTTCGCCATGTTTCGTGGTCAAGTTGTTTGAATATTCGACTGCAAAAAATGTGGATGTAGTAGTAGGTTAGACCCCGTAAAGGGCTTGCAATTACAAAATCACAAAATCTCATTTCCCTTCATTGCTCCTCTCCATCAGGATACTCGCGATTCCCTAGCAAATATTTATCTACGATCGGCATATGTTTTGTTTATGTATGTATTTATTTATTTTTATTTTATTTATTTATTCTATTAATATTATTATTATTTTATTTTTATTAATTTGTTCAATTGTTTTTGTGTTTTTTTTTTTTTTTTTTTTTTTTTTTTTTTTTGGGGGGGGGGGGGTCTGAAGGGGTATAATAAAAGGCCCAAATGGCGATAAAAATCTACGACTATTACGCCATACGGGGGAGCCTCGCGATAGAGCAAAAGGGGTTCATTTTTAAGTTTCACAATCTCGCTGACGGATTCAATTAAATGTATTTCTTCAGTAAATTGGTCTAAATAAATTCATTAGGGCAAGTGGGACTTCGGAAAATTGTTTCCTTCCCGCCCTTGACCACACCACAAATTTTGTGGGTATTGTTTTACCGCCTTTTTCAAGCAGAGCATATAATTTCACCTCATTTTAACCCACTGCCTATAGAACCGAGTGGTACATGTATTAAGCCTATAGTGGAGAGAGAATTCAGTGATAATCGGGTTTTAATAAGAAGCCTGATCAGGAACCACCGATATCTTGTTTATGATATAGAAGGACATTTTATTTTCTTCCCTCAGAGCCCAACTGTACTACTTGTAGCTAGTTGCCTCCTCTATATAGAAACTAGTGCATAATCGGTGGCCGTTGGTCCCCAATGATCCTCTGTATTGTGTTAATTAAGACCTGAGTTGATGAGATAGCCATCTGTCAGTGACCACCCTGGGTGGTATAATCTTCCCTGACCAAACTAGTACAGACGGGCTTTAAATTTATTTGTTTTCCTTTTGAATTATCGTTGGCACCCTCTCTCTCTCTCTCTCTCTTTGCGTTTCTCTCTCTCTCTCTCTCTCTGGCCTATCAATCGACCTGGCTTCCATCAAGACCATGTTCAAAGAGAAATACACCACCACCACCCTGGCTGCTATGGTCGAAGATGATACCAGTGGAGACTACAAGAATGTTCTCATTGGTATCATCAACGCCGATGCTGCACCTACCCCAGCCCCCACCACCACCTAAAGACCGGCTGTATCCATCCCATTCACCAAGTTTACAACTTTACACGGTAGAATAGCTGTTACGTATTATGACAAAATAACTTTACCAAGATTATAATTACTAAGCCACCTTATAAATAGCTGACATTAGTAAACCGTGTACTCTCATAACATCACAGGCGCTAAAAGCTCTGGACAAGGAGCCAATAATAAGGGTAGATAGATGACCACACATATTAGGTACAGGAATATGACAAAACTCACTGTCTGATGAAGTGGCGATGGTTCCGTTTACATCTACATGTACCTTGATGCCATATCATCCACATGTGATGTTACGAGAGTGCATGACTAACTAGTGTGAGCTATTCATGAGCTGGTTTAGGGGTTGTAATCTACATGTAGGTACAGATACACATGGGACGTTGTCATGGGACAGTATGGCACCGTCAGAAATTGCTGAAACGGGTGCTGGAGTACAATCGCATCAAGCGATATTATATAGCGGGACATGTGCACATAAATGTTACGTATACAGTTTATTATATTATAAATTCACTGTGCTTGTTTCGCAGAGCGATGATTTTTGCTTGGTTTAGATTTTCTATTGTTTTGCTCTTATAAGCTACCATAGGTTAGGTTCGGCACTGTCGCCATGTTCTTTAGTCAACGCAGTGCACAGTCAGAAATGTAGTCAAGTTTGACTTATTTACCAGTTAACCCGTCAGTTGCCATTCAATTATTCCCGACGAAGTTTTGTCCCGCCACAGAAGTGAGTGTTTAGATTAATATAAACTGTAATATGAACTCTTAAAACGGAAAATAAGATAGATTCAAGTTGAACTGTAAAACAGACTCTAAAGAACTGTAATTAACTCATTTGCATAATGCACGTGTGGCATCAATTCCAAGATGGCTGCGCCTAAAATGGCCGCGCCCATGAGACGTACTTTTAGTCATGTGTTTTTCAGGTTAAATAATAATTGTCAAAACAGAATTGCAATATTAGGCAAATATTGTTTTATGTCATTTATAGAGTAAACAGTGTATATATGTAGAAGTTCTAAAGATATAGGATGTTTATGTTTTTGCATGCTAGAATCTTGGATTTTATGCAGTTTGTTTGGGTGACAAAAGTTGGTCTGTGGAATTTGATTTAGCTTGCTTAAAAGTTGCAAGACACCATTTATTGACTTGGTGAAAGGTTAATCTGTGCACCTCTGGCATGGTATTTAGTGTTTAACCATTTTAAGAGTTAATAATGTAACTCGAAAGGCTTGCTGTAGTGCATGTGTGGATTACAGGAGTAGATTTCAGATGTAAATTACAGGTGTAAATTACATTTAATGCCAGATAGTTTATTTTGTATAAAGTGTAATCGCTAGATTATTACTGGGAAGTTTTATGCAAGTCGGATATTTAAGTTTAATTCATCAAACAGGGTTGAATTGTATGAAGTCATTTTATAAGACAGTTTTTCTAAGGCAAGCAAAAATATGCAAATCACCGGTAAGCGCCTGTCAAAGTCAGTCGAAGGTCATATAGCACATTTAAAGTGACAATCCATTATTGAGGTTTTTTAGAACAAATTTATTCTGTGAAGAAATATGTGAATAATCAAGCTAGTGTATGGATGCAAGATAGAGATGTTTACAGTTATTTTTGGTTTATGAAAAGTGGAAGTAATCTGTTTAAAGGAGAGTCAGGTCATTTTGAGAAACGCTGAAAATATGAGTTCATCAAAGTAATGCATATTAGAGAATGTATAAGTTTTGTAGCCATTGGTTACTCTGAGTTTTTGATAGTTAAAGGACGAGGTCAAGATTGACAGTTTATAGAACAAAAGCAAATGTGTTTAAATGAATCTTTATAGATACAGTTACTTGTTTTGTTCAGATAATTTGGATTATATATTGCATTCTTGTGTAACATGAATGATAAACTAAATCTGTCATTGTTATTTTATCTGTCTTTACAGATCGAATAAATAAGCTTCACAGCTTAATATCTCCATTTACGGCTGGACTCCCAAACTTCATTTTTCCCTTTCCTCAACTATTCAGTGCTTAATACAGTTTAAGATCCCTTTCTAGTATTATATATATATTTACTATCACTATACTGACACTAGCAATTCGTATAATTATAATCATACACCGCATATATGTGTACAAAACTATTACATAATAGTATACTATTGCAGAACTTGTACAGTACATAGAAATCTTTGGTTTTATTGGAAAAAGTAGATGAGTATTTAATATAGATGTAAATTAGAATGCATATAGTTTAATCTCATTCCTGTTTGTAATATTTTGAATCATTCCAATGGTAATGTAGAGTCTTGACCATGGGAATATTGTGTAGGAATCAGCAATCATACAACCATGACAATAATATGAACACAAGCTACATAAAACAGAAGCTCTATAACTTTCAGTTAAGGTCCATTCATTTGAATATGCTCCAGGGCATCTACGTGATTTCAAGGATATATAACATGGCACATATTCACTACGACAGCAACAAAAGAAATGAAAGAAATTTGTCTATAGCTTCACCACCTTTTCTGTGTTTAATGACTTAATTACAGTGATTACACAACATCTAAAGCGACGAACAAAATGCAAGTGACATATGCAGGTGAAGATTACCATATTCATGATTATGTAAATGATATTCATTACATTTGAAAAAGTGAGATTATATTGTACAGTTCAATGAGTGCAGGGATTTCAAATCTAGTTTCTGTGAGAGTTTATCTTATCTAATGGTCAGATAGTAACATTTATGTTCTAGACACAAAGTGATATTCTTGGCATTATTATGTTATGGTAACAAAATACTCCACTATCATTGTAAAATATCGTTATTAAACTTCCAATATTTAAAAATACAATAGTTTTTTTAGTTGCAAAAACAGGAAAAACAAATTACGTGTTCTTATTGACAAACTGATACTCATGTAGCATAATCTTTTGATTTTATCAAAAATATGAACTATTACTCCTGATAAGTGACACAATGAAAAAGTACGTGCAAGTGAAGATTACCATATTCATGATTATTCATAGTATAATATTCATGAGAGTCATTACATTTGAAATAGTGAGATGAAGTTTTCTAGTGTTATATTGTACAGTATAATGGGTGAGGGGATTTGAAATCAAATTTTTGTGAGAGTTTACCTTATCTAAATGGTCAGATATTAAGAATAACAGTTGAAAAACAAAGTGGAACCGGTTGCATTAATACATTATGGTAGCAACATATTTCACTATAATTGTAAAATATCGTACCTAAAACTCTACTTCTTTTTTGCACAAACAGAAAATAAATTACGTGAAATTACTGGCAAGCTCATACAATTGCAGCATAATGAAACACAATAAAAAAGTAACCATGATAACGTTCAATCATGTTGGATGCTGTTATGAGTTTTGTCACGCTTAGCGTTTGTACCGCGGTTCATTTGTAAACTTAATGGCAATACTGCACATTTCGATATGATTTGTTATTAGGATTCAAATTAATAAAGAGATGTTTTTTACATTACAATGAAACTTCCCAGGGTTTTCGATACCAGAAAAGGGTAACTTATTCCTATCGTATTTGTATTAAGATCTGAGTTCTTGTTAAAATGGGTTGAAGTTATTACCACTTTCCGTAATTGGTAATGCCGATCACCCTATAATGAACGTATTCTGGGAGCAGTTTAATTACCTTCCGTACCCTTTGATATCCCATACAAATGATCAGATTACGCGTTGCGGCACTGTATAATGTTTGCACATTAATTTAAATCGGTGATAAACATGGCTATTCAAATTGGCTTAGATTGATTTTTGCTCGCGAAAGTTCTTTGAGATCGTGTTTTCCTTAAAATTTAGCATTATCATAGTAATTTATCTATACGAAATGTATTGCTTTAAATTTCATACTGATCTTGATAATTGTACTATCAATGAAATCATTATTTCAATGCTTACACCTTATATATCTAATTTATTCAGTCTTTTTAAGTATTTTAGATAAAGACAATACATTTCGTTACTTCAGGAGGTGAAGGGGACGAATCGTAAATTGTCATTGCATTAAAGTAAGAACATAAATCATTTTTCTGATTTTCTTTGGTTTGTTTGCTTTTTGTTGCTTTTTAAAATTATTTTATTTACTTTTTTCACTGTTCATTCAATTCACAAAAAAGAAAAACCAGAATGATAATATATACATAATTTGTCATAATACTACAAGATATTGAAGTTACATTACTTCAGCATGAATGAAATATATGATTAAAGATCGCACATTTCCATTTTTCCATCTCCATATCAAACTATTACAAATGCATAACAAAGCATATATACGCTTGGTTCCTAATTATTACAGAAATATAATAGAATCATATACAATTGGAAGTTATTACTCATGTAGAACAATATAATAAAACTTGTCAAAGTCCACAATCCCTCCTCCCTTTCCGAACCCAGCCACATCTACACAGTCGTTGGAAATCCATTCTCTTCCATGTCCCACAGACCAAATCATATAACATGTTTGAGTCTGAGATGGTAATCAGATATTTGGTAACAGGGTAGGAAAAGATAGTGAGATAGATGGATTAAAACTAATGCTGTGGTCACAACTCGCCGTACGTCTTTTTGCACGTATCTAATGATGCACCAAAATTTAGTTACATATAGCATATTTCAATAAGGAAACTGTGAAATCAAAAGATGAAACTCGAAATTCATCAATGGATAACACCCTTTGGGAGTCATAACTTCAAGAAGACTTTTCAATGGTAATCAACATTTGGCCTATTCAAACTGTCCCTATCACAGGCACATGGCAAGGGAGGTAGGATGGGGTGTCCACAGTTCGCGGATATTTTTAAGCAAATGAATGCCATATAATCTCATGTTCTACACACAAATTAATTTAGATCAATTAGTGCAAATGAATATCCAAATATTAGACTACAAGTCCGTGGAATTTGAAAATGTTTCGTCTAAAGAATTCCCGCGATTTCGCGATCTCCAAATTAGATGTCGGATATGAATGCGCTACAACTAAAGAAAAGATCATACAAATAACGAGACCTTAATTTGTCAAAACATGCGATTCATCAAAGGTAAGGTAATTGCATGAATTGCAAGTCGATATATCCAAAAAATCAGTTTGTATCACTTTTTACTAACAATTTTGATGACATTGTCTGTCAAAAGGAATATTTCCAGAACCTTGTCTGTAAGTTCGGAAGCAAAAGAATGCAAAATTTGCCGATCTTTTGTTAATAATTCCATATTTTCACACCCAATTTCGCAATCATAGGTAACTTTATGTTTCTCTTACCATTGGTGATATCAGAATTTCGAAATCTTACCTATTTTTTGAGATATGGAACTGTCAACGAATGAAGATCATCCACGAACTATGGTCACATCACCATACGTATATATACAATCTAAGGGAAGGTTGACTTTTGGAAAAAGATGAGAAAAGATTTGCAAGCTCTCTCGTATTTTAACGTCATTCTGGAAGAGTATCACCGTTAAAAATGTCACCCGAGAAGGGTTGCTCTTCAAATTCCCCCACATTCGAAATATCACAATAAATAGCTGACGTTTTTGGACATATAAACCTGCCATGCCACATATTTTTGTAGTCCAATACACACACTTCTGTGTTCATGGTATTCATTGCTAGAGACTTTCAGCAGAACTGTTTGATTTGATTATCATTTGCATGATTTCAAAACGTCACAGTATACACCACTTTTATGTGCTACTTTGTTAATGATCAACCTTTCCTAATCATGCTAATTGCTTCCGGACAGTTTAATTCACAATGTAGTCTTGGGACCACAACTCAACCTTCTTCTTAAACGGGTATAACATTGTTCATTTGCCGGTTTTATCTCATGCTCTTCTGGGCCTTTGCCCAGAAGACCTCTTGACCTTCTTCATCCTCTGTCCACAGCAAATAAGGCTTGTTCCGACTCAGCAAGAGCCTAACAAGGTACGGTAGATGGTCATCATCGATATCTTCGAGGAAAATCAAGATGACCTTCTCCAACTTGGTGTCATTCATGTGCTCCACTGCCATACGAAGCTTGGTCATGTACCAGGTATCATCTACAGACCGGTTGCTAAGCAACAACATTGTCTTGTGGCTGTTTTCGATGACGTCATAGATGGCGTTCAAGTAGAACGATCCTGGGTGAAGATCGGCATCGCCAAATATGACACGCTCCAGATGAGGCATCCTCTGCTTCAGAAAAGGTTTCATGCAGTCATCTACCCACCATTCATCGTCTTCATGAAACATGAGGTTGAGTTGGAATTCATAGTCCTCCGCAGTTCGATCTTCAATGATCTCATGGTAACCAACGATGGCTAACTTGAGGAGATACAACTTATAGTTTATCCACCATCGGTTCAAATACACGAGTATACCGAGTGTTAGAACTAAAATCGGCGCAAAACATGCGGAGACGATTATCATGGCATTGATCCTACAATATTCATTCGGATGGAACGACCAAATGTTTTGATTAACCAACACCTCTAAGGAACTGCTAGAACAACGGGTTTGATTCTCTGGAGCAAAATCTATTTTCCCTTCAACCTCGTTCAACCATTGTCTGAACCAGGCGAGCTTGCAATCGCATGTTAATGGATTGTTTGCGATATTGAATCTAATCAAACTTGACGGCATTAAAGTGTTGGAGGCGACGGTCGATATGTGATTATTTTGTAAGTTCAACTGTTGAAGTTCCTTTGTGCCTATAAACAGCCCTTGCTCAATGAATGTGATCGAATTGTACTGCAGCTGCAACACCCGTAAATGATGCAAACCTTGCAAACTGTCTTTGGAAATACTGATTAAGTCATTGCCAGGAAGGCTAAGCTGAAGCAAGGTCGTTAAGTTTGCAAATGCTCCTGAGGCAACCTGGCGTATACGACAACCTGTTAAGTCTAACTCAACAAGACTTCCAAGCGGGGTAAATATGCCAGGAAGAGCGTGCAGGTTATCTGAAGAGTTTTTCCGTAGTTTAAGAGTCTGCAATGAGACCAAGCCTGAGAACAACGATGTCCCTGTCTTTATATCAACTAAATCCTCACCTTTGAGATTTGATCCCGACATGTTGAGAACCCTCAGCGCAGATGTGTTCGTAAACTGGTCACTTGATGAAATTTTTAACTGGCTATATGACATGTCCAGATTAATTAGATGTTGCATATTTCTAAACGAACCTTTCATGGTAAATTGTTTCAAATTCGACATGTCGAGGAATTCTAAGGAACCTACTGAAATAAGGGCGTCCTCTGACATCCGGAAACGATTGGTATTGCCAGAAAGATTAAGTGCTTTCAAATTTGACAACCCAATGAAGGTTTCATGATAAAGGGAACCGAGATTGTTTTTTGTAAGAACAAGAGTATGGAGATTAGTTGCCTTCCATGGTCCGACCATGATGCTACGGATGCCACTTTGATATATCACCAAGCTACGAAGAAACAAGGATCCGTCAAACCATTGGGGATTCAATGTCGCGAGGTCATTACGTGACAAATCAATTTTCCAGAGATTCGAGACACAAGCGAACGAAGCGCGGGGAAGTGACTTGATTCTATTCCAAGACAAACTGAGGTCTCCCAGTGCATTTAAGCCACAAAATGATTGATTATTGATGCTCGATATACGATTCCCTTGGAGGTTCAGAAATTGCAGTTTTTCAAAACCACGCAGAGCATACCCTGGAATGTTACTTAATTGGTTAAAATTTAAAGTAAGTTCTTTAATCAGTGGCACATTTCCTTTTTGTACCAACGTTATGTTCACTGGATGAATGTGCTTTATGCCTGAAGAACCAATCAAAAGTCTGTCGATTTTAACATGGCCCATGAAATAGCCGACGTCGAAAGTAGCTAAGCTGATATTGTTCATGTTCAGAGTTCCTAATTTGGGCAAATGTTGAAACGCCTTAGGGTGAAGAAACGTCACATTGTTATCATTTACATTGAACTTATGTACAGAGCAATTTATCCAAGGTAAAAAGTCATCCTCATTTATAGTTGTAAATTTGTTGAAGGAAAGATCTACTGCCGACATATTCTGCCATCCATGAAAGTTTCCACACTTTTGAGTACTCACCAAAGCGATGGAGATATTACTGATCTTGTTGTGTGATAGTTTTATTATATATAAATGAGCATTCTTCTGAAGATAATAGATAGGTAGAAAAGTGATCAGGTTATGATCTAGTAACAAAACCTGCAATTGTGGTAGAGGTTCGAATGTTCCACTATCAATGAAAGCAATGATGTTATGACCCGCATTCAATGTTTCAAGTTGGTTGTAGTTTATGAAAGACCTGTTTCCAAGTTTTGCTAATTTGTTATGATGTATAGATAAGCCCAGCAGGCCATGCGGAAGGTCTTGGGGAACTGAGGTAAGATTGAGATGAGCGCACTTAGCCGCGAATAAATGAAGCTTGACTGGGCATCTATAGATTGGCTGTGGTGAACGGAGTGGGGTATCCACTCTAACACTGTGCACGATACCTCCCAAAAATATTATTATCAAGATCAAGAGTGTTCGCGTCAAGGAATCCATCGTGAAATGAGCCATTATGATCGTTCTCCACAAGTACACTAAGCTGTTTGTTAAAAACAAATAGGCAATTAACATTGATTTCCCTTGCTTAGTTTTGGTAATAGAGGGTACTATTATGTGTTTTTTTGGAAACATCCTTGCAGGCGCGTTTGTCATATTGGAACTAACGAGTCAGCAAGTAAAATACTTTATAATGTGTATATTAAAGTCAATCAAATATACCACAAGTGCAGTTCAAGCTTTTGTATTCTTGATTTTGATTACCAATAAATACTATTGCTGGTTTAACGGCTGTATCTATGGCTCATTCAGACCATTAAATATACTGTATCACACACTAATTGTGTGTTAAAGGTTTAAAGGTAAAATGTCCAATTGGCAGGCCCAAATATGAAAAGGTTAAATTATAACGGCATTTTAAAGATAATACTCATTTTCAACTTCCCTCAAAACAAAAGGGCTTGAAAATTTCTTTTTGTGGGAGAATAACGACCGTTAGTTGTCGAATCGAATTTAGCAGGCACGCTTGTTTATGCAAATAGTCTGATTTTCAAACTCTTGTACCGAATGGGCATACGTTTTGTGCTGCGCAAAGATTCAATCAGTCTAATTTTGGCCATTACAAGCCAGGATTTCATTTTAGGGGGGGGGGCGGTAGTGAGCACGCAAAGCGTGCGAATCACTTGAAGAGCGCGCGTAGCGCGCTCCCTAGGGGGTGGGTGCAGGGAAGTGGAAGTTTCCCCCCTCCCGCGCGAGCACGGAAGCTTTGAAAGAAGACGATTCGTTGTACCTTTCTCGACTCATAATCCTTGTCTGAATTCAGTCCGCCCCTCCTGCGCATAGCGCGGAAGCTTTGACGTATTATTAAACAAAGAAGACGATTCGTCGTACCTTTCTCGACCCTTAATCCTTATCTGTATTTAGTCCCCCTCTTTCGAAGCGCGGAAGCTGTGCGTTTCATTAAATTATTAGAGAAAGAAGACGATTCGTTGTTCCGTTTTCGACTCTTTATCCTTAATTTGAACTCAATTTCCCCCCTTTTCCCTCTTCCGCACGAAGCGCAGAAGTTTTGACGTGTCATTAATTTATTAGAGAAAGAAGACGATTCGATGTACCGTTCTCGACTCTTAATCCTTATCTGAATTCAGTTTCATCCCCTCCTGCGCAAAGCGCGGAAACTTTGAAGTTTTATTAAATTATTAGAGAAAGAAGTCGACTCGAAGTTCCGTTCTCGACTCTTAATCCTTGTCTGAATTCAGTCCCCCCCCCCCCCCTCCTCCTGCGCGAAGCGCGGAAGCTTTTACGTATTATTAGACAAAGAAGACGATTCGTTGTACCTTTCCCGACCCTTAATCCTTATCTGTATTCAGTCCCCCTCTTTCGAAGCGCGGAAGCTGTGCGTTTCATTAAATTATTAAAGAAAGAAGACGATTCGTTGTTCCGTTTTCGACTCTTTATCCTTAATTTGAACTCAATGTTCCCCTTTTCGCGCGAAGCGCGGAAGCTTTGAAGTTTCATTAAATTATTAGAGAAAGAAGACGATTCGTTGTAAAGTTCTCGACTCCTTTTCCCTTTTTCTTCCAACGTCCTCTCACTTATTTTCTTCTCTTTCTCTCTCTTTTTTTTTTTTGGCTGGCGTTTTTTTTTTTTTGGGGGGGGGCGATCGCCCCCACCGCCCCCCTGGCTACGCGTACTAGAAGTGGGTTATTGATGTAGACAAATGCTCATGTATCCTTTACAGTTCATTTTATGTATGTTATCACAAAAGACAAAAAGAAGTCAATCAGTCACTCAATTGTGTCTGACGGTGAAGTCTTGAAGGTAAACGGGTTTCATTGCATAATTTGAATACTAGGACACTGCTAACGTTAAATTTCACAGATAGGACATATGTGACATATTCATAATTCCTGAAAAGTTCTACATAATTTGATGTTGAGTGCCAAAGGGACACACCATACCTTTAAGTGATTAGTTAAAATCAGCTGTACAGTCATTAATTGGTTATGCAATGGAAAGCGAAAGAGTTATGGACAATATTATGACCACTAATCAGGTCAAGTCCTTGGATCATCTTATTATTTTCTCCTTTTCTTTGTGTAACTTTCTCATAATTTCTCTGTTCCTTTATTGCTGAAATATCAATAGAGTGATCTTTAAGTAAAACAAAAAGGGTATCTTTGACTTGAGGCATGGATTGAACTTCACAAGCACTTTCTTTGACCTGATGAGAATAAATCGAAAGCGCTCGTGAAGTTCGATACATGCCTTTTGTATATTCCAAGTAGCGTTTGTGAATTGAATTTATTTATACATAGTTCTTTTTGGCATTTCCAACATACACACACACGCACACACACGCACACATAAACATACATTAGTAAGAAAAATGTGTGGGGGGGGGGGGGGGTAGTGAGCAATAATTAGTTTTCTTAAATATTCATTTGGAGCCAACTGGCGAAATTAATGAAATTCGCATGAAGTTAAAAGAAAATAGTAAACAACCATTTATCAAAAACAAATTGAACAATAACAATAATACAATCAGATATAAAATGTACTGTAATTGAATTGAATCTTGTGAGTTTGAATAAACAAACTTACAAGTGAATGAATTACACATCGATGGAAAATATAAGGAACGATTAACATGTTCACAAAATTCCATTGTTCTTCAGAAATTACAATTATTTTCAGAAGAGAGAAAGATAGCTAGAAGATAGAGAAACGGCATAAGGGTAGATAGATAGGAAGGGTGGGTAAGAGTAGTAAGATGGAGAGAGGAGGAAAAGAGTGAGGAAAGAAGAGCAATGGTAGATTTATTATTCTAATTTCCCCCCTTCTTCTTAGATCTTCATATTTTCGTAAGCATCTTCCTTGTCGGAAAGTCGTGGCGTTTTGAATACTTCACCCTGATTACGTGAAGATCCTTCTAGTTCCATGTAACCTTCCTCATTCTGTTGTGGTCCGTTGTAACAGTTTTGATTGACGGTCTGAGGATACTTCCCTTGCTGCTGACTAATAGCTTCTTTTGCTGATTTCCTGTAGATGTAGAGACCCAATTACAAATGACAGATATATAGACTATATTTCTTCACAGCATTTAACAGGGACAACAAGATGAGAGTGAAAGAGAGTTAGCATTTTCTCTAGTTACCTGAATTTTCATTTTAAAATACATGTATAAAAAAAAATTATTGACCTCTGGAATGTTGTGTATGATTATGAAAGCAATCATACAACCATGACAATAATATGAACACAAGCTTCATAGAACAGAACCTCTAAAACTTTCAATTAATTAGGCCCATTTATTGAGATACATGTATGGTCCAGGGCATCTACGTGATTTCAAGGATATATAACATCGCACACATTCACTCCCACAGCAACAAAAGAAAATGAAAGAAATTTGTCTAGCTGCACCACCTTTTCGGTGTTTAATTACTCAATTATAGTGATTATACAACATCTAAAGCGGCGGACAAAATAGAGAACATATGCAAGTGAAGATTTCCATATTCATAAGTATTCATATCATAATATTCATTACTATACATTTGAAATAGTGAGATGAAGTTTTTTAGTATTATATTGTACAGTACAAGAAGTGAGAGGATTTGAAATCTAATTTCTGTGAGAGTTTATCTTATCTAATGGTCAGATATTACGATTTACATCTAGAAACAGAATGGAACTGGTTGCATTAATTTATTATGGTAACAACATACTTCACTATAATTGTAAAATATCGTAAATGATATTCAAATACTTAGAACTACACTTTTTTTTTCTTCCACAAGCTGAAAACAAAAAACGTGATATTGACAAGCTCATATAATACAAATGCAGCATAATCCTATGGTTTTGATTAAACTACGTGTGATTTACCAAAAATATGAACTAAACCTTCTGATAAGTAACACAATAAAAAAGTAACCATAGTTACGTTCAATCAGTTTAGATGCTGTTATGAGTTTTGTCACGCTTTGAGTTTGTACCGCTGTTAATTTCTAAACTTAATGGCAATACTGCACGTTTCGATATGATTTGTTATTAGGATTACAATTAATGAAGAGATGTTTTTGACAGTACAAGGAAACTGCCTAGGGTTCTCGATGCTATAAAAGTGTAACTTATTCCTTTCGTTTTTGTATTAAAATCTCAGTTCTTGTTAAAATTGGTTGAAGTTATAACCATTTTCTATAGCTGTAATGCTGATCACCCTATCATGAACGTATTTTAAATAAAGATTCAAATCAATTGTTAATTCGTAGGCTGTCATGTTTTCGTAAGAATTAATCACACATTTACAAATATATATATATATATATATATATAATATAATAGCGATTTACATTATTTTCATCATCACCAAACAAACTTACGTGAATAGTATTGACATTTTACAAAAGCAACAACATAATCATCATCCGCTAAGAGCCAACAGGCCGTAAACTGTTTAAAAATATGACTAATGTCGTTCTCCTTCTGAAGACACGATGTATTAAATATTTGTATTTACTATGTAAATTTAAAGTACTTTCGTGGACGAAGAAATAGAAGTATAGATTATTATATACCTCACTTAAGAAATCCAGCCATCTGATTGGTCGAAATTGCATTCATAAACTTTAACTGTTCCTGTAAAATTCCCGGTAACCATGGTTAAAACAGTTCTAAAATCCCAATAACCATGGTTACCGGGAAAATAGGTCAGTCTCCATGGTTACCCCATAGGTTTACATGTTAAAAAATGGTCTGAGCGATCGAGGATACCGTACGTGTGGGAAGAATTGGTCGGTAATTTCAATACAATTGAATCTCGATCGATTTTACCGACAATTTTATCTTGCATTGTTGACATGAAGACGAAAACAAACTTCCAAAATAAAAAAAACAACATCTGCCGATAGATCTTGATCTAAGTTCGTGCCAATATGCATTGCAAAAGTAAAAGAAGGGCCCGTTTAATGGAGCAGCGGCGAAGCATCCACCACGCGAAGCCGTTTTCAATCCAGAGCGCGATGGCCGAGCGGTTTAAGGCGCTGATTTTAGTTACATCACCTTTTGTACGCAAGAGATCGAATCCCATCTTCGACAAAAGTTTTTATATTTTATATTTTTTATTTTTTAGTCTATTTTTTTTTCGGCATATAAAAGTATTAATGACTGCTTTAATATCGAGAAATAGTTGTTTTTATACGCTCCCGGGAAGGTTACAATTGGGCTATTGCCCTCGGCACGCCTCGGGTAATAGCACAAATCTAACCTTCCCTTGAGCGTATAAAAACAACTATTTCTCTCAAAGCAGTCATTAATACTATAATATAACATATAATATTTACACAAGGTTGAACGCATAATGTATTTTGATAGACATTCAAATAATTATTTATGAAAGAAATCTGTGAAAATGTAAAGTATCTTAATAATGGATGCGATGATATAATATATATATATATATATATATATTACAAATCAAGGTGCAATAAATAGATATATAGATTTATTTATAATATTTACACAAGGTTGAAAGAATAATGCATTTTGTTAGACACAAACACATAATTAAATATGAATGCAAACTTTTAAAATATGTAGTATCTTGGGGATGTGATTATCGGATATATAAAATCAAGGTGCCATTGACAATTAACAGCTGCTAAAATGACAAAATAAAATGTTACTTTATATCATCATTCATTGAACAAAATAGAATCAAATTTACATTATAACATTTGTACATAAAATCAAAGTACATCGTTCAAAAAAGTATTGGCACAGCATTATTTAGCTTTTTCTTCTTTTTGGAAGTTATTTGTTTCTCGGCGTAAAATAAAACTGTTAAGTTTTTGGTAAAAAATTATTTTTGTATTATGTTTTTATTCTTTATTTCGGCGTTATAATCGTCAAACAATTGAGTGTTTGTTGGGGGGGGGGGGCACCCTCCTCTGAAACCTAGCTATCATCACATATTTTAAACTTCTGGCTTGTTAAAAATAGGTATGAGCCTCTACCCGCAAATGAACATTCTGATGATCCTTGAGGAACAACTCGTAATCTTTGTTTTGTTTGTTCGTTTCATCTTGTTTTGCTTTTCGTGACGATCTTGCGTTTCCTGTTCGGAATCGTTGACAGAGTTGATCCAATGCATTTGGCAGGGTCTTTTTAAGGTGCAGATACACTTACTTTAAAGATAAAGACCAGTTCTGGTCATGCGATTGCATTGTGAAAGAAACGTTATGGAATCGATCAGAAAAGGTTGATCATCTAGCATATAAGTATTGGTGTGTACTGCAAGGTTCTGGAATTCTAAAGAAAGTTGGCCCAGTCTTGGTAAAGTTACAAGCATTGTACACAGAAAGATTATGGGACTACGCGAAACGTGCGTGACACGTGCGCGATATCTATCTGGTCCAAATAGATATAATAATTTACCAAATATATCAATTAGTAGGCGGTTTCCCGGCAAAATTTATATCATCACGAATTAGTCAAAACATATTCTTTCACGAGATTGGTAATAAGCTGAGCTTCCATTTCATTTTTTTAAATGGGGGCGTTTCCAATACTGGCCTTTACTTTTAACAAGAACAATATTCGGCTTCGGACCAGGATTACCACGCCACCCTCGCTGAGAAATTGAAGATAAAACTGGGGTCCAAGATTAGAAGGAGGGCTCGGCGGGAAGGATCACTTTCAATGGAGAGGTGGAGCCCTGTGAGCTGAGTGTACTGATGACTGATGATGGGCTGAGGCGGTCAGCGGAGCCCGGTCGGCTGTTACGGCCGGCGCTGTCGGGTCTCAACCGCTTCTGCATAGGACTCGCTTTGCCTTTCATGGTGGCTAACCGTACCACCTGGCTTAGGTTTAGCCTGGCTGATCTGAAGAAAAAAAGAAAAAAGAAAACAATTAGAGGAAGGGGCCAAAATACGAAACATGAAAACAACAAACAAATAAGCAATCTCACTTACAAAACGACGAAACAACAACACTGAGTTATCATTTTCGACCCACTAACATCTAACTGGGACTGCAATATATCTTCAAATGATGCAAATTCAGAAGTAGAAGAAAAAAAAGATAGGAACAACTTTTTATGTCGGTGTGACATGAATACGAAAGGTTTCCTGTGGAATTGATTGCTATGGTGATGAAAACATTAAATTTGTCCTGCTGTGGAAGTGTTCAGGAACCGTCTGAATTAATCCACAAGGGCAATAGCTCACATCCTTTAATACATTAAAGGGGAAGGCCAACCTGATTATAATTTGGTTTTGATAAAAGCAAAAAAAGGAGAACAACTAGTCAGTGAAAATTTGAACCAAATCAGAGTACAAATAAGAGAGTTATGAATATTTAAAGTTGCGATCAATCAAACTCAAATTGACAACTCTGTGACGTATCTTGCGAGGTTCCCTCCCCCTTTGCTCTGTACTAAAAAAAAAAGGTCAATTATTACCTAGGTCGCATCGTGAGGGCGTCCTCACATGTTCCTTCATCTTTCTCATCAGCCTCGGATCTGATCTCCATCTTCTGAACGACCAGCCGCATCAGCTCGTATTGCTTGTCCATCATCCCCGACATATCCTTCAGTCTTGAAGGGAGAATACATACAATGAAAATCATTTTTTGAAAATTGAAGGAAAGGTGTCGTTAAAGCTTAAAGTAGTTACCCGAAAACAATCCACGTCAACTGATAATTATGGACAAATTATATATGGATGGAAAGATTTTCTCTTGAAATACATGAATAATTTGCTGGAAATCTTAAATATATCATGGAAAAGCGTAAAATGCCATTTTATGGCTAGCTGTGACTCCCATGTGACGTCACGAATCTTGACGCTCTATGGAGGACCGCTGAAGGCAGAAAATCTGGATCTCAAAATTAACATTTTTGAGAGATGATTACTGTGGGCCTCAACCGCATTTTGAAGAGGGAAGTTGTTATATTTGATCAGGAAGGCTTCCCCTTCGCAATGATATGAATTTTGCATTATTTCAAAACACTGTTGATTCTTCTGGTGACTACTTGAAAACGAAAAATCGATAGCAATTTCTTTGCCAAGTTTATTTCAAATTTCGATTTCGGGTGGCCTGTTTTCATGGGGGTCGAAGGTCATCATAATGCCACGTCTTACATTTTTTGATTTGACTCGATTTTGTACCATGCAGGCAGTCTTTTATTAACAAGTATGATTACGCCTACTTTTCATCCAGGCAACACTAGACCGGTCGTTTAGATTTTTTTTTTTTTTAGAGTAGAGGGATGTGTTATCATGAGTATGCCCACTTTTCAAATTCTATTTCAAATTGCAACAAACAGTGCCTTGTCTATGTTCTTGCGACTTTGCGACAATTTCTTCGGGCTATATTTCTTCAACGGTATACGGTTGGGGTTAGCGTTGCAATTGGGTTTTAGGTTAGATCTATGGTTAGGGTTAAGTATAGTGTTTGGTCCTTTGTTGAAGTTAAGAATTTGGTTAGCGTAGGAAATTGACGCGGAGCCGGCGCGGAGCAATCGTCGCAGGCGCGAGTGTCGTGGAACTACTTTCTTGTATGTCAACGCTTTAGCAAAGACGAATCACAATGTCTAACGCTCCACCTCTAATCTTAATCTAATTTTAGACAATAATCTTCAGTTACAGGCGTATGAAAGCTGTGAATACAATATAAAACAAAAAGCAAAGCAAAGCAAAACCAAACCCAAGGTTTATAATTGAAAATTTAATAATGAATAAGTCAAATGTCTTACTTGCGCTTAAGTTTGGCGACCTCCCCTTGGAAATGTCCTGGGCTGAATTCAGAACAAGCAGAACGATGTTCCTGCTCTTCTTCGGCACTTATTGTTGTCACCAAATGCATGCAGTTCTAAAAGGACCAATCAAAAAGACGAAAAAAATAATGAATAAGACAACTTGCTTAAGAGGGTGAGGGATGGCTTCAAAAGAATCACAAGTTTTCAAATCGTTAACGTCGACGTGGTCAAAAGTCTTTGTACCCTACTCTACGAATGTGACGGGAAAGGGGAAGGGGGGCGTATAGGCGCTGTCACACACCTTTTAAGGAAGAATAAAAAGAAAGTGGGTACACATATAATGAACCTATGGTATGACTGTATATGATTCGAAGTGCACTGTGTCTATCTCCGGCTGAAAGGAAACATTTGATATCCTCCTAAACGATGAATACTCTTATCAAGTAGTCTAGGCTTAATACAAAAGCGACTATACGTTCATCAATCCGGTTGTAATAGATTCTTAATGCTTGATATGTTATGACCATAGTAAGCAAATAATTACCGTTGGTGAAGGTAATGGGACAAACTTTCACTTCCGAGGCTTCGGGATGTAGCTATCTTTCCGAAGTGAAGCTGAGGAAAGATAGCGTATACTTTCAGATCGCCGAGGAAGTGATAGTTTCCATCGCCTGTAACCAAAAGGTAATTATTTCCGCATCGGAAACATTTCACTTCTTCCATCATTTTAGAGCAACAAATCACCAATTAACAGCTAGCAAACGGTGTACGATACGTATAAAGCATGCAGTACTTATGTACGTACGTATACACAACGTATACAAGAAAGTGCGTTGCACTGTGTAGATAGTACTACTCTCTACACAGTGCAACGAACTTTTCTCCTCCCATCAATGATGGGCGAACTTTCTTTTATCACGTGATTTTCTTTTGACCAATCGTAGAGCAAGATTCTTAGTATGTGGAATATAATATATTATAATCAAATCTAAACGGTCAACAAAGACGTTTCGTAAAGTGCGAAAAGTTATAGACCCCCTTTAACATGCTTTAAAATCAAATTCAAATGATTTTATTTCTCATGCAAAAGATAATGCAATTAATAAATATGTTACAACAAAATATACAATGAAACAAGAAGAAATAGTCATAGCTCGAAAAAAGAGGAACTAACCAGAAGAAGCAAAATTTTGAAATTGCTTTTCTAGAGCTACTTCATTCGAGTTAGTTAAAGGTAATACAAAGTTTTGGTATGGGGTCATGAATTTGGTTCAAATGAACACATTGTAAGCATATGAGATCTTACAATATTCAGTGATCGTTGTCGCGGTTGAAATCGAGTCTAAAGTTATGAAATTGCAAATTTTTGTTTTAAATGATTAAACAATCTTTATGTTGTATAGCGGCCTCTCAAGGTCAAGATATTAATTAAGCTAGAAAACAATGTTTCTTGACTAAAATCGACCGATTAGCTATTCGTTTGAAAATTATATATCACAGCTACATATTTTGAAATGTTCATGGACGCAGCTACCATTGTACGGCCGTAGACGCTTTTAGAAATGTATCAAAATTTACCGGGAGCACCGGTAAATTTTTATATTAATTTTTTCTCGAAAGCAGAAGTGTTTTAGGGGCTAAATTGTCTAGTGCTTATAATACATCCACAGGGGCATCCAAATATATCAAAATTGTAAAGAATCACTATCCACCTAATTTTCAAAATTTCCCAAAACTTTGTATAACAAAGAGAATTTAATCCAAAGCGTCCCCTATACCTTGATTATCCATCCAAGTTGTTTGTTGGGGTACAAGGTGACGAAGTCCTTGTCGACTCGCTCGATGAAGCTGAATGGAAGTCGAGTCTCGACGTCGGTATACTGTTCGACCTGCATGGCGAGTCTCTTAAGCTGGGCGTCGCGCTGGACGGCCGCGATGTCGCCGACAGCCAAACCGATCTAAACACAGGAGAAAATATATATGTCTCAAATCACAATAAACAACAATTTAGTTTACCTGTTTTTGTTACATTTATATTCATACTGAAGAATGGAAATATCACAATAAATTTATTAAAAAGGCCTTTGTACTGTTTTGAGGTACGATACATTTATTTTAATTATGATCGTGTGTGTATTATACAGTTTGCTCGATATATTGTCGTAACGTCTGTGTTTCAATAGCACATGCTATGGATGCGCCTAATATTGATAGCATATTAAGAGAAGGGCCTTGGGTTAGGGGAAGGCGTGCTGGAGAATCTTTTTTAAAACCTCCACAGATCTTGCAAAAAATGCGTCGCAAAGTTATTTACAAAGTCCTCAATTTGTCATCGATACTATATATGAATAAAAAATACTACCTTCTATATCCGCGTCTTAGAGAAATTCAAGACATAAATGAACAGCAGTGTGCCTCAATTTTTATTATGAAACCTGCATTAAGACACTCTTGGAAATCGCGTTTCTTAAATAAATTACCCCTTCCCCTCCATGAGTTGCGCATTCAATATCAGCTACCATATTTTGTTAAGGCTCCGCGAGTTTTAGGAAACATTTATATAGTCATATTCTGTTGAAATTCTTCATACTTTTATAATTTAATATCACAGTTCAAGAACTTTTTTTATATTCTCCTTCTACTCATGCATAAGAGCAAACAGTTAGTCTTTCTTACCAGGAGGTTCATTAACAAGATTGGCAGCAGCACGCAGAGAGCGAGGAGAAAGATGAGTGCAAACTCTGAATAATGTTGGGTGTAATCATTGTCATCATAGATAGGGAGAACAAACGAATTAATGTAGTCTAGCTCCCCCATCAGCATTGTCATCACACGCATGACGGCATAGTGAGGTCTGTCGAAGGCATTATTTTCCTGAAATTCAGATTAAGATACAAATAAAATCAAGAAAAATGCGATCATCCAAGTTCGTTTAAACACATTTGCAGAGTATTGATTAACAATTCAATTCGGCCTGGCCGGGCCGGTAAAATCGGCCCGTGGATCCGCGCCTGCGCTAGAATACAATAATCCAAATAGTAAACAGAAAGAAGCTAGAGGAATAGACAGGCGGATAGAGAGAGAAAGAGAGAGAGAGAGAGAGAAAGGAGAGAGAGAGAGAAAAGGAGAGAAAAAGGAGAGAGTGAGAAAGAGAGTAACAAGAGAATGATGAGATAAAATATCGTATGCTGAGAGCACAAAATACAGTCATTCATTGAGGTATAATATACGTTACTGTCCTTCATGCTCTTGGCAAACGAAAACAAAAATATGGGCACGAGATGGAGATAGCAAAAGGATGTCACGGTCGAGAAACCCACCTCTTGTTTCATGAGAATGTAGAAGGACATTCCGAATGCGACGACGAGGATCATGAAGACGAACAATACACGGACCAAGGTCTTGAGGATTTGAAGGAACATGACCACGTAGATACCAATGCTTCCAACCCTGTAGGTTAGACAAAGATAAAGGATGTGGGGAAAATGTTGATGACAGTTACATTTTCCACGTTATGAATTTTATAAGTAACAACATTACACAACGATAAGCTGGATACAGTTTGGACATTGTAACTTAAGAGTCTTTGAAACAGGGATTAACAAATACAAACAACTATGCAGCAAACTGCATTTTGTTTTCGTCACTAGCGTCTCTAGACCATTTTCAATGCTGGTGGTTGGGGTGGTTGGGGTCGTATCAATTTTGCTGACAATGTAGCAATACATTTTCTTTAAAAAACACCAAAATAGAAAGGATAAACATAAAAAATACAAATTTAAAACGGCTTGACAGAATTAAAAATTTTACTAATAGACACTCCAAATTATAAGCAAGACAAAAGAAAAGAAAATATAGTCAGGGAAATTCTTTTCTTCAATTTGTGCCTCTGGCTGAAAAGGCTCTTAAATCCTTGATAAGCTGAAAGTTTCCCAGTTCCTAAACATATTCTTTAATTTTCCTCTGCACAAAGATATATTTCGATATTAAGCTAAGTTTGAATACATAACAAAGTAATGATACAACTTTGTTTTTTTCTTCAAATGAAGTTGTTGTTTCTTATTTTTCTCAAAGCGTAAAACAGTATCACACATAATCACACAACGTGGAGCAACATGGTATGAAACGATGAAACGGTTGGCTCAAGACCGAGGAAACTGGAGAGAAACTTGGAGAGACACTTGATACAGAATTATGAATGGGTCACTGAACCTGTCATAAACTGACATATCACTATTGATGAAAACAGTATAAGCAAATGTACAAATGATGAAGACATATACATATGACAAAGAAAGTTACAATAAAAAAAAAAGATTTTTGTAGTTTGTAGATCTATCAAGAAATGAAATAAACTCATTTTGTAGCGCATAGATTGTTTGTTCAATTTCACAATGATATTTTAATTTATTTTGAAAACATGGAAATAATAAAGATCCCTCAAACATCTATTTTACAACTTACTTTTGTTGGTTAAGCAGCAGGTTGAACCAAGCGAGGAAAATGGCGAATGCACCGAATACCCACTGACTGTGAGTTGTTGGAGTGTCATCCCGCATGAGGAAAGGACCTACAAACATGGCGGAAGTGATGTAAAGTGCCCATTCCATGTAGTTAGTTGGGTCGATGAAATAACGCCATTTCTATTAAAGTCAGGATAAACGAGGGGGAAGTGAAAAATAATAATAATTATTATGATTAGCTCAATTTATAAAGAGCAGCTAATATATCAATATAATCTACCGTGCTGTGATGAAAACACATATCCTAACATATATTTATGAAGCGCTTTGAGAGGGCCTTCGGTCCTGAAAAGCGCTATATAAGAACTAGCTAATATTATTATCACTACTTTACAGACACACACACACACACAAGCACACACACAAAACTATTTAAAAGCTCCCGAAAACAAGTGAGCCTTCAACGAAACTCTGAAAACTGCAACGGATAAGCCTTTTTTTTAAAGGCTAGTTTAAGGTTATTCCACAGCTTTGGAGCGGCAACTCTGAAAGAGTTACTTTTGTTCTTATATGAGGTAGCGTTATTAGTAGCTTGTACGGTGTAATTCGTTAGTTATGCGCATAAGGTTGGGATTTAAAAGATAATAATTCAGACAAATAATTTGGGGCTTGACCATTCAGTGCTTTGTAAACAAGCAAAAGTATCATAAATGCAATTCTATGTCTTGGCAACCAATGTAACTTATATAACCAATGTAAGTGAAACAAAAAGTATGTTGTTGTCATGATAATCATCTTTCTGGGGAGTGTTTCACAAAGACTACGATCGAATTTAATATGGACCTAAATATATCAGGCCGTTCATGCCACTGTTTCCTCTCACCATTATGATATTTAGATAATTTCTTTTCCTTCAATTATGAATTATCAAAAAATGTAAATTATGTAGATTTGTCACCATGATGTGTACGTCCATTGAGAGACGAATGCCAGTGAATGGTGAAAGGAATGACTTTAAGTCGATCTTAGTCTTTGCGAAACACCCCCTGGTCATGGGAATGGAGGATGGGGAAGATGACACGGCAAAGCCCAAACTGACATTATGTAAACAAACATAACGTAAACACCATACTTAATTGTGCCCGACGATTGTACCAGACCATCTCTTCTGTATTGCCTTTCAAAGCAGAATGGTTATTCAGATTTTTCCAACTTGCGAAATTCGTAGGCGGTACTTTGTTATTGTCTCGAAACTTATGCGGTCGTTGGGAGGGGGTGGGGGGGGGGGGGGGGGGGCAGATGACCTTCATCCCTTGCTCAATGCTTAAAGTTGATACTCTAAGCAAATAAATGTCCCTTAATTTGTTACCTACGGCAAGTATATGTTATTTTTAAGTTTTTCAATTACTTAGTATATCACCAAAAAATTCTGTCTACTCGAAATCCTCAATTGAAATGTCGAAAATATCCGCCTCTCTTTGCATAGAAAATCAGTCACGACGCTGGACTACTATTTATGACCTCACGTCCGGGAGAGAGTATATTCACGTACCCGGATGTTCCATAGCAAACATGTGCAGAGTGATACGATTTTCTGCATATTTTTGTTTCAAAGGCTGAAAAGTCTAATAAATCATAATTCTATGTACAATTCTTTACCTTCCCCTAGTACTTCATAGTATTAATATCAATTCCCCTTTTAAAAATTATGACATATACATGCCAACGATGTGCTAATAGTCGATATTTTCACCATGTAATTTTTGTTTTGGTGTTGAAATCGGCCCAGGCACGGAGTGAACAGTAGCTGTCTACCCATGCACAGTTCATTACCATACACTACAGCGATCTCCCGATGGTTTCTTCTTCCTTTTTCCATGTCTTTCGCCTTCCTTGGCCCTGAAGATCCTTCATCTACCAATTCTGACACCGGTAGTCAGGAGCAAGTCTTTGTTAGTTGTTTTTCTTAGCTGGCAACGTCGCTTTCATTCTCTTGCAATTGCCGATAAACATATAACTAGCGCACGTACGTTCCATCACAAGCAAGCAGCGCCTAGAGCAGCGGCTTGGTCTTACCTCCCGATTCTGCTTGCTTCACGAACGTTCATGCAAGAGCCGCATCACTCGCCAAAATATTATAGAGGAAGCGAGCTTGCATGATCTCGTTCAAGTTTGATATTTTACAACATAAAATGTTTAACTGGTACTGTATCCTTTTTTGAGGCAGTCACACACATCTATAATAAGTACTATCATAGTTCTAGACCTATTCGTTTTACAAAACTGCTCCTGTACCTTATCTGATGACAATATAATGCATCCGCCTATTCATACGTGCCTATAAGCAGTAAACTCGTCTTAAATCTCTACCAAATAGGTGAATATGAGGATATAAAAAGAAATCAGCGACTGGAAAATGTTGCTTCGTTATTCTTCATTCAAATGAAAAGAGAAAATCCATCAAACATACTCCTTAACAACAACAAATCTAGGCTCTGACAGGATAGCATTTACGTAGGGATATCACTGCCATTCACTCTCACTGAGCCCATGAGTCCCGTTCGTGACGTCACGGATAGAGGCACGACTCTACGTGCACTTCCGGGTTTCAGACTTAGATATTTTGGTAGAGTTTACTCGAATAATTTAATTGTCTAAACTTGTTTTGTCGGGTGGACACCATTTGGTGTTATTATGGGGGTTAAAAGCTTTCTATTTATGTAATTATCTCAGTATTTGGGATTGTCTTAGAGTATCAACTTTAAACGAAATAGTGATAAACGTCAAATTGATTAGAATAGAATAATGTCATTTGATTCAACAACATACACCTACCTGCTGAAAGAGTTGCAAAAATTCTTTGAGTATGTTTACCCCGCAGTAGAAAATGATAATTATGACGCAGATGTACTGGAAATCCGAGAGCTACAGAATAACAGGAAGGATGAAGTGAGAGGTTTACAGATCAAAGTAGGCCCACCAAATATTTGCTATTTCTATTCGATGCCGCATAAACGTATCATATTACTGTCTTCCGTATGTTTAATGAGAAATTATAAAATTCAGAACAAATAGGTTAAAAAATATAGAAAAAATATGTTTTGTTGCACGTTTTATAGCAAAATCATAAAAAAAACAATTGAGTATAATTATAATACATGAACCATAGCCATTAGGCAACACAGATGCATTTGTAATACATGCATTCATTTCATCATCATCTTCATCAATATCGTTATCATCAACACCACCACTATCATCTATATCTTCCTCCTCCTCTTCTTCCTCCTCAGCATCAGAATAATCATCAGTATTGGATACAGATAAAATATTATATATTTAAAAATAAGATTAAGATCTTTCTATGTGAAATGAAAAATAAGGACCTCGTTTCTCTTCGTAGAAATATTGGCTTGGTTGAATGTTTTGATGTTTAGGTTTAGGATTGGTTGTATTATCATCACCACCACCATCATCATTATCCCCATCTTCCTCAACATCGTCACCATCATCACCATCATGATCATAATATAATGTCATCTCTGTGTTTGCCGTCATCATTATCACCACCTTCATCATCGTTATCATCATTATCATCATCACCATCATCATCACCATCATCATCATATTTTCACCATCATTACCGTTATCACCATCGTAACCATGCATCCCCACTACCATCATCACCACCACCACCACCATGAGAATCATCATCATCTTCCTCCTCATTATATCATTTCCAATGTGGTGCAGATACCTTGAAAACGATATTCTTCAAAAACATGTCACCATACAGATGGAGTTGAGTTCTGGTCATGCGATTGCATTGTGAAAGAAACGGTGTAGAATCGACCAGAAAAGGTTGATCATCTAGCATATAAGAATTTGTGTGTATTGCAAGGTTCTGGAATCATCAAAATGATAAGAAATATGGCCAAGTCTTGGTAAAGTTACAAACACTATACACAAAAAGATGTATATGGGACTACACAAACACGTGGCGTAAAAATCCTACCCTGGATTGTTACGATGTTACATGACATATTTAGAATATGAAGGCATTTGAAGAGCCATGCTTTTCAGGGAACACGTCTTATCTGTTGTTCTTCCTCAATTGCATAATAAGAATGATAACGCTCACAAATTATTGTTCACCTATTCCCAGAACTCAACCTTCTCTTTAAGACCTACATACCTCGTTTCTTTTGATATGAAGATCAGGATGGCCGGTCATATTCACGTTGTGATGAGGTCTAGGATCGGTCGTGCATACAAAGCTGGTTAATATGGCCAAGAACACCAGGTATATCGAGGTGTAGAGTGTGTGCATCATGGCCCCGTATGCCTTCCTGTAAATTCGGTGGGGAATAAAGTAGTAGTATAGTGGTATAGTGGTATAGTGGTTAGCATAGATGCCTTCCAGAGGAGGCGCGATAGCTCAGTCGGTAGAGCAGTGGACTCGTAATCCGGTGACCCGGGTTCGAAACCAAGGCGATGCGCTAGTGCTTTGTAAGGCATTAAGCCTCATTACCAGGTCCCTCGGAGAGGACCTAAAGCCGTCGACCGCCTGGTTGCTTACTTACAGTCAGGTAAAATAACCACCACCATACATTATTAGTAGTTGTGGGAATTGTGGGAATAGTAGTGTTCATTTTCCGTCCAAAAATAGAACATGGAAAATATACAAAGGAAAATATATACATAATAATTATACGGATGGATAGCCCAGCTCAGGAATAAGAACATGATATCGCTGGTTTTCAGAGGGGTCAAAGATAACGCATAGTACAAAATGTACAATCAGTACATTATTATGCAACACATGTAACTTTACCAAGGAAAAGGACACAGGCAATAGGATGCGCAATATATATTGATTTTGCTTGACATAATGGGTACAGCGACAGCGACCTAAGTACATAACTGTACAATATTCGTATATGATAAGAACTTTTGCAGAGTATATTAAATATATACATTACTGTGTGGTATCTTTAGATTGATTCAAAATGTAAACATATGTATATTATACATCATAGAAAAGATTAATGGCGTTCAGGCTTTTCCCTTTCCATTCCTGCCGCAGCTATGACCAGTGTGACGGAAATGGAAATTATTAAGTTTGACCAACTACGTCTGGACGCATTGCTAAGACTAGCATTTTTCGTGTACTTTAGTCGAAGATGATTTAAGACGTGGTTGCACTATTCAACTTTGTTCTGGGACTATTTTTGGTTTGGGTCTAATATCATTATTTACCATTTCATGTCCAAAAACTTGATAGAGACGGGATGACTTAGAAGCTCCACTCGATTATACTTCACCATAGCCTGTTGAAACAATTCACGAAATGCAAACACATCAAATATCAGTGTAAGCTTTATAAAACAATTAAAATTGAGATCAAGATTATTTGACGACTATTAACGTAGACAAGAAGATGCAATGATTATCTAGAAAGAAATAACAGAAGAAAAAGCAAAAAACAATGATAACAGTATTGTTATCCTGAAAATTACATGTATCATCACTACTAATAATTTCATGAAGAGTATTACTATTATCATCACCGTTATGGTCCACTGGTAGCATTTCTCTTAAATAAATTGAGATGCATTCACCACTAAAAACTATTTGGAAAGCAAGAGTGCGGAAATCGCTCTTAAAACGTGGGAGGGGACATTTTCTCAGAGAAGCAAGCAATTAAGCAAGCAACACTACAACAAATTGTTTATAAAGTAGTGGATTTCAGTGATTTATTCTGTGTATTATATGCGTATTGCTGAAAACATTGTTTCCCGAACATGTTGTTTAACACAAAAATAACCTGCATAAATATAAATATTTTATGAGATAGTGAATTACATTCAATGTAGGCAGATGACAGAGATCACCGTAGTTCTTGAGCCATTTACGACGGCATTTCACCGGAATTTGCAGATATTTGAAATCATATCGTCTCTGAAATAAAAAATAAAAAATAAAACAAAAAGGGGAAATGAAACATTAGTACTGAATATTGTAATGAGGTCAATTCAAACGCGCACATTGTGATTTAAAATGGCATTTAGTGATTAGCAGTGGGTGGAAATTACAGGACGGTATTTCTACCATCATCATGATGCTCATGATTAACAACGTCACCGTCATCGCCATCACCACCATCATTACGATCACCACGTTTGCTATCATCATTTTTGTAAATATCACCATCAACGTCATCCTTATTACCGTCATGCTACATTGCCGTTATCAATATTATCATCATAATTATCACTATCACCATCGACATCAACATTATAAGCATCATCATCACCACTAACATCACCCCTACTACCACCCTCATCATCAACCTCATCATTATTATCATCATCGTCGTCGTCGTCGTCATCATCATCATCATCACCACCACCTTCGTTTGTAGCATAACCATATAAACCTCATTGATAATTGTTATAATTATCTTAATCTTCGGAATCATCATGTACGTATACGAGTGCATCGTCATCTTCGCCATCATCATCACAAATTGAGACGACTTACCCAGTATTCGGGATGTCCGGGCTCGAGATCGGAAACTGTTTGGCAGCGATCCAACACTCTCTGTGGAATAAACAGCAAATTACAGTCATTGAAAGGTTTTCTAATCTTAAACTCACAATAGTCAGCTGCATGTACTTTATAATAATAATGATAATAATAATAGTAATACAAATAATAATAATAATAATAATAATGATGATAATAATGATAATGATAAAAATAGTTATGATAATAGTGATGATAATAATAATATTGAAAATAATAATAATAATGATGATAATATTGATAATAGTCATAATGATAATGAACTAGTAATGATAATAAAACAATAATAATAATAATGACAATACATGTACTACTACTACTTCTACTACTTCTAGCCTACTAGGCGTACTAATAATGATTATATCAATCTTTATAATACGTCTTGTTAACCAAGGGTAGCCTCATCATTATCGACAGTTAGGGCCCTGTGATTATATTATTTATCCTAGTTTTTAGCCAAGCTAGGCCTACTATGATGCCGTGCTCACGCATTCAAGAAAGGTCTTCCTACCAAATAACCATTTAGTATATGATCACTTTATATACCTCTCTTTAGTATGTTGAATTAAATCTAGTCATCTGATTGGTCGAAATTGGAGTCGTGATTTTAGCCATGCCCGCCTACCGGTCAATAATTTAATAAAAGATGGCCGTGGCCTCCGGGTAACGGGCCACATAAATTAATTTAGCTGAGATCCCCATTGGTTTACGTGATAAAATTTTCTTTGTGCGAGCGTACCATATACAGTGCTTTTTGTTTGTGATTCCCGAATGATCGCTACATTCAGGCAACTTTCAAACGAAGATTTACAGGCAGTGTTTCCGATTTGATGTGATGTTTTAACCAGTGTTTACTCAAGAAAAGGATAAGGTAATAATTCTTTGTAGATTTGTTTGTGAATTCGGTATATAAAAGATATATGGACTGCTATAATATTCGAAGCATAGCTGTTTCTATACTGGCTCTCGGGGATAAACCCTCGGCGCGCCTCGGGGTTATAGCGAGATATAACGTCCCCTTGAACCTATAAAAACAGCGACGCCTCTCATAGCAGTCAACATAGGCCTATCTATAATATCACACGCACACCAATCCAAACAAAGGAAATCTATATAATAATGTAGATCTTACTGTGAATACATCGGGCATATGTTGAATGAGTCGATCTATCGGGTTTGTATCATTCATTGTGCATACCAATAGCTCATCCCACCTGGGAGGAAATATAAAACAAAAGTAATCAAAATACATTTACAAATAATCTTTGATATATTCAGCATACTTTTAAAGGCCATCTGTACTAGTTTGGCTAGGAGGAATTAGACCACCCAGGGTGGTCACTGACAGGTGGCTATCTCATCAACTCAGCTCTCAATTAACTTCATAAAAAGAGGATCACGGGGGACCAATGGTCACCGATGAGGCATTGTTTTCTATATAGAGGGAGCAATTCAGCAAGTAGCTACAAGTAGTACGGTGGGGTTTTAATATCACGTGACAAAGTGTAATGTGAGGGTCAGTGATCCGACATCAAAGGCAATGTCGCTACGACTGCTATAATGCATTTTATATTGCGCCATCTGTCGGTGAAGGTGTGTACAAAGAGCGATTTTCGGTTCCTGTACACAAGCATCATCACGAGCGCGACATCAGTTGGTGATGCATTGTGGGACAAGGCTGTCGACACATCGGGACGTTGCGAGCAGCAGATGACAGCCTACGTAATTCTGAAGTAGTGTCAGTAGAACAGTGCCTTTAAAGGTCAATTTCGCTCTAAGACCCCTGGGTATCGTTTCAGAAAAGCGTCGTAAGTACATGCTCACCGACATCCCATTGCAACACGTGCTAAATTTAATACACGCATTTCCATGGGTTGTTGGCGAACTTGTACGTATAACGGTTTCGTGAAAAACTGCCCTGGTTACTAACTATCCAATTCATCTGATATGGATAATAATATCTTGATATCTCTATAGCAGGGAATCTTCTGCATGCCTTAGCTGTTGCTATGCCTGTCAAGCCTCTGGCAAGCTTAAATCTGTCAAGAGAAATATGTGACGCTGCATTCATAGAGCTAAAATAAATGACAATCATTTCTAGATGATATGAGCAATTTAAACAAAATATTTTAAAAAAGTGCGAAAAGGTAACCTTCTCGTATGGGGATTTTAATAATTTATTTTTCGTATAACTTTCAAATTGCACTTTCTATCCGAATAGCATCGAATTGCATCTACTACCATGACAACTACCTCGTCATCGTCAAAGTTATCAAGCTTACCGTTTATGCAGAACGATGGCGACTGCAACGTCCTTGTTATGCGTGTCAAAGACGATGTCCATGATACCATCACCGGCACAGTTGACGATGTCGACAGCGGCCCCGTGATCGAGAAGGTAAGTAACAGAGGTGATCTGGCCTTCCTGGGCCGCGAGCAGGATTGGTGCGTTCTACATTGTCCACGGTTGAAGAAAGAGAAAATATTAAATTTAATAATAATGATAATAACAATACTAATGATAATAATAATAACGATAATAATAATATTGATAATGTTAATGATGATGGTTGTAATAGTAATAATGATAATAATATTAAGTTAGTGTCAGTTCAATTCAATTTATTTCCACTTTGAAAAACAATTTAGAATCAATAACATACCCGGACCAAGCAATTATTATTATTACCCCATCATGGTCAGGGACTCATTTGATAAACCTGGTAGAAAGGGGCAAATGAAGTAAACACGTGTGCAAAGGTCAGGAAAATGACTGTTGTTTCTCTCATTTGTCTACTTCTATTAAAGCCCAACTGCACTACTTATAGCTATATGCGCCCTCTATATAGCAAACATTGCCTAAGTAACGACCGTTGGTCCCCATCATGGTCCCGTTTTCTTATGTTAACTGAGAGCTGATTTGATGACATAACCATGATCACGCAGGGAGGTCTAATCCCTCCTGGCCAAACTAGTGCAGATAGGCTTTAAAACGTATCAGGCCGGAATTCCCCTTTAAAGGCTGTACTCACCCCACAGTCATCGGTTTGGTCCAGTAGATGTCCATGTGTTGAATACAGGATGTCCATGGTTTCCTTGTACCCGCCCATGGCAGCTAAGTGGAACGGCGTTCTGCCTTTATAGTCCCTGAAATACAACGTTTTATTAGAGATAAAGGTGAGTTCTGGAGAAAAAAACATCATTTCGCACAGAATAAAACGAAACTTACACTGAATGTTCAATATTGCAAATAAATGTCATTTGCAAAACAATTTTGGTAGAAAATGTATACTGGCTGAGTAATGAGCATAGAAATATTAGGAAATCAAGGTTAGTAACTTAGTAGCCCCGACACCATTTCGTCCTTGTTTTCACGAAGTGACGGTAGTGAGGAAAATCGTAACGCAAAGTGAATGCAATTTTTTTTCACTACCGTCACTTCGTGAAAACAGCGACGATTTGTGTAGTCCCATATACATCTTTCTGTGTACAGTGCTTGTTACTTTACGAAGACTGGGCCAAATTTATTACGATTTTGATAACTTCAGAACTTTGCAGTACACACCAATACTCACATGCTACATGATCAACTTTTTCTGATCCATTCCACACCTTTTCTTTCACAATGCAATGGATGACCAGAACTCACCTTTATATTTAAGCCCAAATTGAACTAATTTGCATTTAACAGTGCCACGCAAAATTTTAGGTGAGATTCGTCTCTTACTTGAAAAAGAAAGTGCGGAACATTGAGAAAAGTAAACTTTGAGCCGAGGAATTTGGCACCATTCGGGTGTTTACACAACAACAGGTATTGTCAGTCACCAAGATTGGACTTCACTTTTAAGACAGGCAAGTCGCGTGTAATGCACTGTGCCCCAGCCTAACCGCAGTATGGAATTCTCATCATATTTTAATCGAATTTCCCAAACCCTCGTGATAGATGCAAGTTGGAGGGACCACAGGTTCGCTGTTTCAGAGACCTTTGCATAAACAGACACAAGAATTGTTTATTCAAGCAAATCTGGTATCAGCGAATAACGATGCATTACAAGGGGTAGTTGTCCTAGGGGGTAGTTGACTGGGGGTGGTTATCCGGGGGTGGATGTCCAGGGCGGAGGTGTCCGGATACGGCACACATACGGGACTACTAAGTGGCTTTAAGAACTTCACTCGTGGTTGATACTGACTTGGGACATTCTTTAATGTAAACGTAGATATTTTTTTTTCTTCTCAATTTCATAATGGTAGAAAGTCAATGGACAGAATTCACAAAGGAGGTTTGTCGATTAACGTAGGTTTATGTGCGTCATATTATGACGCGTTTCGATGCGTTTCAGACCGAGATTCAGACAAACCTTGGTCTGAAAACGCGTCGAAACGCGTCATATGACGCATATTTGAATCTAAATCGCCCTTACTTGTGTAGCAGAGCACCTCTGAGGAGCAGCAGCTGCACCACCTTCCGATGGCCGAACAGAGCGGCGATGTGTAGGGCTGTCATCCCCTCTCCGTCCGTATCATTGATGATGTTCGGTCCTATCTTGCTATCGAGGAGTCGCTTGATGGAGTTCAGTCGTCCGTATCTAACGGAAACAAAGGAGTGGATAATTATGAACATAGTAGAGAGAGAGAGATAGAGAGAGAGAGAGAGAGAGATGATGATAATGATGATGTTCGGTCTTATCTTGCTTTCAAAGGGCCCCGTCTTATAAAGAGTCGCGATTTCACTCAATCATTTGGAAGCCCTCATGTCAATAACGTTGCAATCCCCTTTCCTTATAGTACATAGTTGAGATTAGTGACAATCGCAAATAAGTTACCGGTTCAAGTGACCGTCCCCGTGAGATAAAGTAATAGTATATGACTGTGAACATGTTGCTGTTTGGAGAGAGACCCTAACAAAAAGAAATGCGAGGAAAGAGATAAATTGATAGATAGATGAATCAATAGCTGGAGAGAGTGAAAGAGACAGAAAGCAGGAGAGAGAAAGAGAAGGAGAGAGAGAGGGAGAGGGAAAAAGAAAGAGAGAGAGAAAGAGAGAGAGAGAGAAAGCAGGAGAGAGAAAGAGAAGGAGAGAGAGAGAGAGAGAGAGGGGGGAAAAGAAAGAGAGAGAGAGAGAGTAATCAGGGGTAGATGTGAACATACATTACCAATTTGAGAGAAACGTCGATAAAGAGGTACAATAATGAAAGAAAGGAAAGATAAAGAGGATTGTAATTAAAGAGATGTGGAAGAGGAGGAGGACTGGAGGAGGAGGAGGAGGGTTGGAAGAGAGAGAGAGAGAGAGAGGGGGGAGGGGTAGGGAGAGAGAATGCATGCGCTGCAGTGTTATAAAGGAAATGTCAAAGTCATACAACTTTTAAAGAATTAAGGAGACGGAGATTTATACCTTTCTTGCATTGAAGTTTACGACCCCGCTTCCTTCATTTTTTGCTTTCATGATATTTTAAACTTAATACTTAATCCCCCAGAAACAAGCCTGGGCATACAGCTGATTATTTTATCAATAACAACAACAAAGAGAGAAATATCCAGAACTTACCTTGCGGCAAAGTGCAGAGGGGACTGCTTTGCCTTGTTTTTGAGATTGACCGTAGCTCCGAGGTCAATCAGGCTTTCTACACATACGATGTTACCTCGTTGTGTTGCATAATGCATCGGCGTACAACCGTGAGAGTCTCGCTCGTTCAAAAGGCTCGCAAACGTGTCCTGCGATAAAAGGTGTTACGATAAAGTGAGAATCGTATATTACTTATTTAAAGTGTCTATTTTTTTTCTCAAGAAATCCAAAGTCTTGTTTAATAATTAGGAGTGATTTGTAATGTTTATCTGATTGATATATGCATTAAGCATGTAACTTACCTTTTCTATACAATTTCATTTGTTGTTTTGGGAAAAAATGTGTCAAATGTAAATGAATTAAATGTAAATTAATCAAATATACATGTATTAAATGTAAATGTATTAAATGTAAATAATTTAAATGTAAATTAATCAAATGTAAATGTATTAAATGTAAATAAATTAAATGTAAATGAGTCAAATGTAAATAAGTTGAATGTAAATTAATATAAATGAAATGTAAATGTAATAAATGTAAATGTATTAAATGTAAATGAAACAAATGTAAATGTATCAAAATTGGATGAATCAAAATAATGTAAATGTCACATTAATTCACATGAATGTAAATATTGGAAATAATAAATAGCAAATATTACATAGTAAAGAAATTTCAGAGAAAAAAATCATTCAAATTAAGGAAAACAGACAATTTTGATAAACTGCGCAAAACAATAGGCTGACTATTGAAGTAAAAAGAAAATGATTTGAAGCATTTTCAACTCTCATTGTAGAGCTTTCGTTTGATAAGGCCTGCTTGACATTTACAATACAGGCTCAATGTACCAGTGCCTCATCTTGATGACCTTTGAACCTTACCTGCGTGTTTACAGAGACCTTGAGCTCCTTGATGTTCCCACCGTGTATAATGGCGATGTGTAGAACGTTACGACTTTCGGCGTCTGTGACGAATAAATTGGCGCCTTTCTGGAGGAGGTGCCGCGCAGACCGCCATGCTCGCTTCGAGGCCGCCAGGAGTAGCGGCGTGCGATTTTCGATGTCCTCGGCATCCATATCTGCGCCCTTGAGTTTGGGATAAGACATAAATGCAGAAAATGTATCGTTTAAGAAGGGCCAGAAAAGGGTAAATGGGGAATTGATAAATGTGGGAGGATCGATGAGACGGGAGAGAAAGGGAGACAGAGAACAGAAAAAAAGTGATGGAGAATGAGATTACGGAAAGAAACAAAATGGATTGAGGATAGTAAGTAGACAAAATGGTAGAGATAGAGGAATAGAGAATGCAATAGAAAAAAAATGTGGTGCAAAATTAGACAGAGAGAGAGAGAGAGGGAGAGGGAGGGGGGTGGGGGAGATGAGAGAGAGAGAGAGAGAGAGAGAGATTGTTTTTACGAAAAACATTATGTAATTAGGCTATGTAGTTTTGTAGGACTTATCCACGATCTCTTCAAGTATTTACAGAAAAAAACATTAATTTTTGTCTTCATTTTGTTTAAAGCTTGATTATCTATACTTTTCTTTATAAAATCAATTGGAAATCGATATATTCTTGTATCAAACACAAAATCAAATATTCAATTGATTCATTACAAAACTCACCTGTTCTAGTAAGTACTTGACAACATCGATGTGATCAAACATGGCGGCCCTGTGTGATTAGAAATATCAAAAGCATTGAACACGTTGAAAAATGGTATACTTCCTAATATGTCTACTAATATTTCCCGAAAATATACATAATTTTTTATTAAAGATAAACTTGAGTTCTGGTTAAAAATAAATAAAAATGAATTCTCACAGAATCAGACGAAAGTTACACTGAATGTTCAAGATTACAAATAAATGTCATTTGCCAAACAATTTGGTAGAAAATGTATACTGGCTGAGAAATGAGCATAGAAAGATGAGAAAATCAAGGTTAGTAGCCTGACATTTTGTGTGTAGTCCCATATACATATTTCTGTGTATAGTGCTTGTTACTTTACCAAGACTGGGCCAAATTTATTATGATTTTGATGACTCCAGAACCTTGCAGCACACACCAATACTTACATGCTACATGATCAACTTTTTCTGATCCATTTTACACCTTTTCTTTCACAATTTCACAACCAGAACTCAACTTTATCTTTAAGTAAGCAAGTTCTAGGTTTATTCTAGACAGCAAATAAATAATGGGTTAATTAACACATTTCTTGGAACCATTAAACTACTTTTTACTTTGTCAATCTATGTTTCTTTATCTTTATATACCTAAAGTTTTTATAATTTCTGCTATTTTTTACCTACTTAATTTAGTGAGGTCATCATTTCTATATTTTGCATTGCCAATGAGTTTTCAGTCTCGTATAGTTTGACAACGTAATCTCTTCTCCAACTCTCTCCTCCTTATCCCCATCCCCCTCTCCCTCTTTTTCCTTACCCTCTCACACAAATCCCTTTATTTTAACATCTCTATAGCTCAAGCGAGTTCTTACTTGTGTAGTGGGGTCATCATTTCTATATCTTGCATTTCCAGTGTGTTTTCCGTCTTATAGTTTGACAGCATTATCTCCACGATGCGCAATGCTCCTTGTCCGCAGGCAAGATGGAGCGGGGTACATTTGTTATCCTGTCGTCATGGCAACGATGAGTATGAAAGAAAAGCATTTCAAATAGAATATTACGATTGATATAAATGTCTTTAAAATATTTGAACGAAAATAGCTCATATTTGCTGGTTTTGTTTATCTTAGAATGTAAAAAATAATATATCCCAAAAATTTGATTTAAAAATTACGTGTTCCACAAAGAAAAAGAAAAATACTGATTTTCAAAGGTAAACATGTCAATACGAGGTACAAATATATCAACATATTATATAAAATGAACACCAATTACCATCTGCCACCCCTTCCCCTCCCCCAAAAAAATAAATACATAGCGGAAGTAGTTCAAGACAATTCCTTGATGTAGTCCCCTCCCAAAATTGCAGAAGCCTGGACCAGCTCCTGTGGATAATCATGATGTCAGTAATGAAAGAGTACTTTAACAATGTTAGTACACCACTGACATCAAGAGGTATGAACACAATGAGAAGGTCTTCTAGACATGCTTACTAAGATGACAAGGTAGATACATGAATAATAATAATAATAATAATAATAATAGTGGGTTCTTGTATACAAACCTACCACTAACTCTCACGTAAATATTATGTATTTAATAAATTGTTCCCAATAAACCTAAATTCGTGGACACTTTTATCGTAAATAACACATAATTGTTGTTTACAATAGTAATTGTTTAACATGACCCCCGTATAAGACAGTTTCCTGAATTTAGCCCCATCCCTGTTTCAAAGAATCCCCGAACCGCCCCTGCCAATGATCGGGATATCAGTACTGGGAGAGCACTTAATAAATGATAGTAAATCGACCACATCATGTTTATAAAACACACTAGACCTTTTAGGCATGTTGACTATTAAAGATGGCGGAATAGATTACGCGAGTGGACCTTATCATCTGCTCGAAAGTATTTATTATTAAAAAGCATCATTAAAGTGCTCTTTTCTAGTTGAACGCATTACTGTTGTTTACACGAGTGATCGTTTAACATGGCTCCCAGTAGTACAAGACACTCTGCTGAATTTAGCCCCACCTCTATGTTTACAGAATCATATGGGGGATGTTTCACAAAGACTGAGATCGACTTTAAGTTGGTCTTTACTATGGCAGGCCATTCGTGCCACTAGTTGATCTCACAATTGGTCTTTCAATTATCTTGTTTAGATATTATTTTTTCCTTCAATAATGAACTATAAAAAAGGGTAAATTCTGTAGATTTGTGACCACGGTTTGTAGGTCCCTTGAGAGACCAATACCAGTAAATGGTGAGAACAAACAGTGGCATGAACAGCCTGCCATAGTTATGTCCAATTTAAAGTCGATCTTAATCTTTGTGAAACACTCCCCTGGATCACCCCTGCGAATGATCTTGATGCAAGTAATGGAAGGGTACTTAATCAATGTAGATCACTCACATTAAGAAGATCAAACACGGTGAGAAGATCTAGACATGCTAACGAAGATGGCAGGGTAGATACTTAAAAAAGAAACCTAAGTGTTCTCGAAAGTAAACTGAAGTTTACTCGATAATATGATCCCAAGAAACGTTAATTTATGGGTCTGTTATCGAGAAACGCATATTTGTTGTTTATAAGACAAACTGAAAACAGAATGTTCCATTAGGGGAGAGCCCGTACCCTTACGGTAATCACAGAGAATGAGAGACATGAGAACTTGAGAAGACATGCTCTTTTTCCTTAATCGTTATGTGTGTATAGATGAGTGGTCCAAAACCTTTTACATTTTCACAGAAATGTGCATCCATTTCATGAAGAAATTATGTAGCTTAATGTGCTGAGATTTTACAATAGATTCAGTCAATCTCAGATCCCGAATTTACAGGCCGGGAGGGAAGGGGGAGGGGGAGGGGTGGCATATATACATGTCAGTCAGAAAAGTATGTGACGGGCAAGTAGCCCCCAAATGACATATAATTGTTTTTTTCATTCAATTAGGTATTTGGGATTTTGGGTTTTTTTTTGGGGGGGGGTGGAAGGTTCTTAATACGGTTTAGATTTGCTGCAGGAGGGCACATATTAGAACACATATTTTATTGTTTTTCGTAAATATATCTCAGATATGTTTTTTTAAGGCTCGTGGGTGTGTTTGGGTGTGTGTAGGTGGGGTGTACCTGGTTCCACCACTGTTAACTCATTGTATAGAGAAATCATGATATGATATCCCAAAACAATCTTACCTGTTGAAGGGGTTTAATCACGAATAGATTCAAATATAAATATAATGAACAATGTAAGATGAGACGTATAATATAGACACATTCATAATACTCTCCAGAAAACTCATTTATATATATGTATGTGACAATGGTTACGAAACTGATCAACTTCACATCTGAAAGGACTAACTGAAAGTTGATGTAAAACTATTAGTGCAAGCTAATATATACATGAAGGAGAAGACATTATAAAGTTATGGACACTGATATAAGCTAAACATTAAACAATCAACAGTGGAATTAAACAAAGTGCAGACGACAGGACCATCTTCATGAATTTTATACCTGTTGCACGTCCAGTGTTGCGCCAAATTCTAGGCACACCTGTACGGCCGTTTCACAACCACCGTTCACAGCTGAATGCAGCGCTGTGTTCTTTTCCTTGTCTGTAAAACCCAAGAGTTGCCGCCGCGTGTAACCACATTTTTCGGCTTCGGGAATACATGGGAAGGGGGGAAATGAGGAAATATGGTTTTCTTAGAAAAGACAAAGTTGTTATTTATAAAAAAGAGCCCACTGATGTTACAAATCGAGAGGTATTGGTAATGATCTAATCGTGGGAATTCAAAGCGATTAAAGTCCATCTGTAAAGAGGTACAGTTTAACTTTTTGGTGGCATTTCCTGAGCCATGCACACGGCAGAAATCAAATTGATATTAAAACAAATTTGCCGAAATACATGGATGGATTGTGCAATGAGTATTAGGAGCATAGAAAGTGTCCCTTAATGATCTCATATCCATATCCGTCGCTTCGTGGAGTATTAAAGGTTTAAATGGGTATTGAAATCTTTGGTGCACCAGCTGGATTTTATTCCGATTAAAAAAACTCAACATTTATGCCGATGAATAGGGAAAGCGTCCTATCACATTATTATTTGTGCTCGTTTCCTTTTCCACTTTCTCTATATCTCTTTCCTTTTTTCCATTTGTTCTCATCTTTTAGAAATATGTATTTGATTTCAATTCGGGACACGTGCCCAAACGGTTACACCACTACTTTCCTTACAACCAAACAATTACCAGTTCCTCTCAATCTGCAATTACCAGTTGGTTCCAGCTTTATGGGTTAACTCAGTGTATACCTGCTGTATATCCAGGCAAGCGCCATATTCTAGGCACATTGCTACCGCCTCTTCGCTCCCTCCGTTCACGGCTGAGTGCAGCGCCGTGCATTTCTCTTTATCTTTCTGGTTGAGGAGCGCTTCACGGGTGTAGCCCCAATTTTTACCTTCGGGTACGAAAGTTTAGTTATTGAAAATTTACGAAAGGTTACGACAATGATTACTATTATAATCATGCAATAAGTTTAACGAGAATAGTATACCCAGAGGTTGTGTGTCCGGACAGGTTGTGTATCAGGAGAATTGATTTAGAACGGTAATTTTAAGAAGTTTACACGCAATATTTCAGAAATCTTTAAAGAGTTATGTTAGACAATTTTATGAAGGGTAAATATTGATACTTATACATATGCAGAAAATAAAAACAACCAACCAAATGATATTCTTGTTATGGTAACAAGTTCTAGATGCAATGCTGACATTATTGTAACTCCTCATACAAAACTTCCCCTTTCACATCCCCCCCCCCCCCATCAGCCCGTTAAGCTAACATTTAATCTTCTATCACATGAAGATGAAATCTTTCCCGCCCTTTTTCATGACTTGAAAATCAATTTAGTTTCTTTGGCAACGTGAACATGGCTCACCTGTGCAAACTCTCGCTCCATGTATATTTAAGATTTTGCGAATTTCTTGGGCTTTCAACGATCAATTCGTGATTCCTTCCCCTTTCTTATATTTGACTTAAAATGTGATATACGTGCAAACACATGACATACTTTAAGACGATATTTACTGTATGGAAGACAGGCTTGTCATTGCCATATTCGCTTTACTCTTTTTCCCCATTAAAATATTGTTTGATTTAATTGTTCGTGCGGTCATTCGTGTGGATGTTTAATTTGATATTACCTTTTGAGAAGAGAGAGAAAACAATTCTATTTTATCGACTCTCATCGGGGCATCATTGTTCCTATTTTTTAGCCCTTTGCATTTGAGCTAATTTGGACAAGTTAGTAATGCAAAGCATGATATTTAATTATAATAAAGCTTTGCTGAAAAAAAGACAAAATAATATTAGGTAAAAATTAAACCCATATCATTATTATTGTCATTATTATTATTATTATTATTATTATTATCATTGCTATTATTATTTTGTATTATTATTATTATTATCATCATCTGTATTATCATTATTATTTTTATTAATATGTTATGATTTGTATTATTATTAATATTGTTGTTATTATTATTACTATCATTATCATTATCATTATCATTATTGCACTGTTTTGTTCAAATCATATGATTTATTGCATACGTTTTGTGCTACTCGATGATATATATATATATATATATAATTTGTGTTATATGCTTTGATAATAACGGTTCACTTTGAAATGCATCAATTACGTGCTTTATATTTTAGAAGCCAGGATTACAAACACACATATTGAAATGCTTGAATTAAGTAGGCTTTCAGTTTCCCCATGATGGCGCTCTTGTCAACATTGTATTTGGAAATAGATGAAGAAAGTCTTATCACAAGTTCAAAACATCATCTTTTAATCACCGTAATCACTCAACGGACACAGCTAACGGACAACTCTGTTTAGCCAAAACATTGGACTCGGCGCCTCTTTGCGGACAAGCCCTTCCTAATAATTGGCCAAATTAGTCAATACTCCGAAAGGATCACGTTTTTCATTAAGAAGATTAATAGGTAGCACTGTCAGAACATGAGAAGCGAGTAAATACACTGATGTGATGTGATATTTCCACTGATTGCAATGCAGATAGTTACTTGATACTCGGCGTTGGCGTCTGCGCATACAGGCTGGGTGTGTTTAATAGACGGCGCGATTTTAATTATGCAAGTTATGTTTAGTAAGGATTAAAGCAACTTAAAGTCAGGCGCCAGTAGTCGTTGGCTGGTTAATTTATACTGGTCTGTAATCCAGATTGAATTTTGCGATTTTGAGTATTTAAACAAAGAATATTCAGTGGTAGAATAGTGGTTTTATAGGTCAGGATTGCAAATTTGGCAGTTCATACATCAGAGCATTAGTCGGGGATCAAACCTGAATCGAAATTGTGTCTGTTAAAACATACATATATATATGTTAACACCAGTCATTGCGTATAATGAATGCTATGTCTTGTTTACCCAGGGTAGCCTTATCAGTATTAATACTGTTCTCCCTGAGGGCCCTGCAATCATACTCTTACCCCGGATTTAGCCGGGTTACCATGATGAGCTGCTCGAGCATTCAAGGAATATCTTCCTACCGGGTACCCAGGATTTATATCACAGGAGTAGAGAGTGGCAAATGCACATTAATGTCTTGCCAATGACATTAGTGCCGCAGCGGGACTCGAACCGCGCAACCATGTCTATTCATTTATTTTCGATTTGCAAATGCATCAACATATCAAGTACTGGTGATATTGTTTTAGTCAGGAACTTAATACATGTATGAATAGAGTCCCCGCTTTAACTAAAAGCATTTTGCCATCTAAACACAGTCAGAGTAAACATTATGACCAAGCATGATTAAAGGCCTACTCAGTCATTGCTTGTCGAAACTCTTAAAATAAGGTAATATCGGTCAATTTTTCTACCTAAGGATCGATACAACTGAGAAAGAATCAACATTTTGTTCATAAAAATCGTGAGGTAGGCTACTTGTTCTATATTTAAATGAATCATTTGCCATCTAAACTCAACCACAGAGTAAACAAACACTAAGACCATGATTAACTGATCACTCAGCCTCTGTTCATCGATACCAATAAAGTCAAGTATTATGGTCAATTTTCTGACCCAGATAAAACCATAATAACAAACAGTGTTTTCTGATACGTGTCTTCAATTGTCCTCTATAACCCATCTAATATTTGTACAGTCTTCCTTTGCTCTTAATCGAGGACAGGTATTTAATCGAAATTTGCAGTTTTTTTCATTTTAACTCAAATACAGCCGAGTTGTTTGTTTCGAGCATCCATCATTTGGGTTAGGAATTGAGAGGAATATAAGTAACCACTTTCAATTTAAAGGGAAAATCCACTCCAATCAATACAATTGAATAAGCACTTTCCACTCTCCACACGCAATTTAATTTGGTGATTCACGGTACTATATTCGTTTAGATTTGCAATTGTTCGATTTTAGTTTTTCGCTGTTCTTGCAAAAGATTAGTAGAAATAGATTAAGTTTCAAGGGATAAACCTTCCGCGAAATCCGGGCCACTCACAAAAATCCCTGAACGATTCAAGCACTACAAATTTCAGATTTTAGTACAAAAGCTGCAATTTTCAAATAAAAGCATCTATATTTAAACATTTACTGACGAATATCAACGATGACTGAACCTTAACACTAAGTACTATTATTCCATTTGATTTCTTTACATCACTCAGAATTGACTACATTATTCAGTACACATTTGAGGGCCGGAAGGGCGATAACTTTGTTTAAAAGCATATAACGCAACGCTTATAACGATCACTCACGCAATCACGTTATCACGTTTTAAATATGTTCGTAGATACAAGGTTTTTAATCTACGAAGAAAATTTTTTATTTTTTATTTTTTACAGGCTGGTAAATCACTTTCAGATAGAGTCAACCTTTATGAAGGCCCCCGAGATCATGGCCGGATAATCATGCAGTATTCTTTCATTCCTAATCTTTTGTCGGTGATCATTTACACTCATTTTGATAACATCTGCGTCAATCACCATCACTGTTCGTGTTTGACAATGGTACATGGGTATTCCACAGAAATGTTGGATCACATAACCAAACACTTCGTAGATCAGATAGTGAATTCTACGAAGTACTCAAAGCGTGATAACGTGATTACGTGAGTGATCGTTACAAGCCATGACTTAACGTCTTTCTGGCACTCAGTAGTTTTTTCAAAAAAGCATAACGTTTCTCTCACAAAGCTTACCTTCCGTTAGAAGTATATCCAGTACCTTTCTTGAGGCGTGGGTAGCAGCACAGTGGATGGGATACACTCCATTGTTATCACTCAAGCAAAGCATGGGTGAAAACTCGATCTAAAATGGTTTGAAAAAAAAACGTATGGTAAATAATAAATAATGAGTAATTGGTGAAAAGGCAACAGAGATAACAAGGTTTTGACATTGAATTTTTTCCACACAGTTTTCAAGATATTGTCTCTTCCTAGTGAGTTAAGTTGCAGGGAAAGAAGAAGACAACAAATAATAATTGATATGTTCTCCATCAAGCATAGCATTGTGACAAGAATGATTTCTTGTCTCCTCCCTTTGAAGGATATTCGATATGAAACGACGTCATTAAGTATTTTCTAAACAGAATGGCCCAGGTAGTTAATGAAATACCGTTTGGTTGCCCCCCCCCCCCCCCCGAAAAAAGAAGATTTTTGCAACAAATGTTGGTAGAACATAGTAGTTGACAATTGTGAAATATATATATATATTTTTGTCTTCAACAAACCAGACTTTCGCACTAGTTGTAAAGAAACAACATTTGTTTCTGTCTAGTTCTCCGCCATACCAGTAATGCGGCTGATGCCCATTGAAACGAATTTGAATAAAAGTTATCTTTTCTTAGTGTTAAAAGAACAAATAAAAAATAAAAACAATCACTTAAACAAAGAAAAAATAAAAATAAAATTAAAACACCGAAAAATGAGCAATACAATGATTTACCAGTTTCTTTGCTGCTTCTAAATTGTCTTTCATCGCGCAGTAGTGGATAGGTACTTGGCCGAACTCTCCGCGTATGTTTATCTCACAATCAGGCTGGCGGCAAATTGCCTGAGAAAAGAAATGCACATATTATTAGTTTGAAAATGCATTCGATTTAGTAGAAATGTCTCCCAGACTGCAACAACTAAGGAGTTTACAATGACTATCTTACAATTTTTGTTTGAAGAGGCCTTTCCTTCTTCAAAAAGAAAATCCGACATTTTACTTAATTCTGAAGGAAAAAAAAAACAATTGGGAATATTTGCAAATGTTTAATGCAGCAGCTTAACAATCATAAATCAATAATGATAGGATCATCAGCCAATAGAACGTTTGCAGTTTGATATATACTCCTAAAAATAATATTGTAGATGATAAGTAAAGGGTACAAATAACTAAAAGATTACATTTTTATCAAATGTAAACAATAACAAATTTAAGGAATAAATGCATTCTATGAATAATGTATACGAACTCGTAAAGGAAGGAGATTGTGTTGGGTATGCTCGTAATATTATATTACATGATTCAAGTGTTTTTAAACAAATGGAATGAGAGCACTTTTTTGTGTGCCCGTGTGTGAGAGGGTATGATTGTGTGTGGGGTCCTCGGTTATGCAGTAAATTTTCAAATTGTCCTTGGGATGCCATTTCTGCAGAAACGTGTGTCCTCGAATTAAATAAACTCATCCCTAAATTAACAATACACATTACTCTCATAACTTGACTCCTAATTAATTTCAAAGTTATCTCACATTAAAGTCCGCTCTTTGTCTATAAGTTTTGAAACGTTTTATTCATTGTTTAAATCCTCATTATGATTCCTCCATTTACACCACAAACGTGTATAGTACATTAGTGTGCGTGAGCGCGTGTGTGGTTGGTGAACTTGTGTGTGTGGGTCAGCGCGTGTGCGTGTGTAGTGTGTGTTTTTTGTGCGTATGTGTGTTTGTGTGTGTGTAAGAGAGAGAGAGAGAGAGAGAGAGAGAGAGGAAGAAAATCTCGAGAACTAGTGAAGTTAAAGAGAGTAGATGTTTATGTCCTTTCTTGAATAATGATACATTTCATGAAAAAGAAGTTTTAATTCCAATTTGATGTTATAATAGTCATTCACCTCGATTGCGTCCACGCCATTGATCTCACACGCCAGGTGAAGGGGCGCCATCTTTAACTTGTTCAGTATGTTTGTCTTAGCACCCATCCCGATGAGGGCATTGATGATCTTGGCTTGCCCGCTCTCAACGGCCCAGTGTAGGGGTGTGCTACCCTCCTCATCCACCTCATTAATATCTAGTTTTATGAATAAATACGATAAAGATAAAACACAATGAATGAAATAATCATTGAATTAAAGAAGTGTAGTCCTACCGATGAATGCCCACGGCATCTATTATCACGAAGAGAGGAATTAATCACCTTTTCTAGGATAGAACTAGAAGCCTTGTCGAAGGAAAAACAGCTTTGAATTAAGATATAATTGAAGATTGTCGTCTTTGACTTGTCAGAATAAAGCAGTGAGAACCATAATTATCACCAGTGGCGAAGCTCCAGGGGGCATGGGAGTGAAAAACGAAAGAAAAGAAAAATCCCCGATCAAATATATAGTAAAAGGGCAAGGACAGTGTAAAATGACAAAGAAGAAGACGCCCGGACCCCTCTCGCACACTCCCCTTAATCAGTAGCCTTTTAAATTCAAACCCCTAGTAAGATCGCTGCCCCAAATCGTTCGAGCGCCCCTCAATGGATGAACTAACGCTACGCCACTGCTACACTCTTTTCATAACATTAATGACTTCAGAGGGGAGCGATTTTATAGGTTTAGTTGTCATTATCGATGATATGGGGTCAGCACTTGATACCCCCAGTCACATTAACGAGCCAAAGTGATGTCAGATCGACCACACCCCCATAAACAAATTAAAAAAACAAATATATACATAAATATATATATTACATACAGTGTGAGTCAAACAAAGTTTACACCTTAGAAATTGCTAATTATTTCATAAATCATTTATGAACAGTAAATCATAAAACATCCTATGAAAGAGTATGTTATTCCGAATCATTTAGTATAATTTTTGTGTGGTATGTGTTCACGCTTGGATGAACAGGAGGTTGCGAGAGTGCAAAAATCGACTGTGCAAAAGTTGCTTATTCGATGTTTGAATAAAACAATTGGGATTTGGGTATTAATTAGGTCATTGCAGATCCAAATAACATCCCTAACAAAGTTAATGATGCCAGACATATCAAATATCGAATATAAAATATCAACGAACAATTATGCGCGCGCGTGTGTGTGTGTAGTGTGACTTTGCTTTTGCGAAAATCATATGCAATGCATCTCGTTTGATACATTCAATTGATACTCTCACATTAGTCCCAACATATCACATACTGCAGGCATCACTTTGGCGCAAGTCGATGTTTGCACTCTCGCAAACAATGCCTCCTGTTCATCCAAGCGTGGACTCATACCACACATAAATGATATGGGATAAAAACGCTCTTTCATAAGATGTATAATAAATTACTGTTCATTGATGATTTTAAAACAATAACCAATTTCCTAGGTGTAAACTAATTTTGTTTGACTCACACTGTATGTGTGTGTCAGTTTGGTGTCGGTTCGCCGCGGTGGAAGGGATAATGAAATTAAAGGTTCGCTCATTAATTATAGTCCATTAGCGGCGAGTGTAAAGTAGTCGATTCAAGAGGGGAGGGGGGGGGGGGGGGCTTCATAAAGATGCAGAGTAAATTAATAGACTTGACAATTACGGACGGGCCATTTTGCTTTCTTCCTTTGTATGCACAATTCCAAATCCCTGCATTAGTTTACACATTACCGCATTCATCCATCTCGTTCCCGCTTTAGCTACGTTCAGTGGCGTAGACAGGTTCGTACACCTGGGGGGGATGACTCAGGGGCGGATCTAGCTTTTTGCTAAGGGGGGGGGTTGACCAAAATAATGACGATGCGGAGCATCGTCCACGAGCCGCTTCGCGGCGAGCCGATTTTTTTTTGGGTGTTTATTTGAACCCCGTAAGTGATGTTTTCCTGGCATCTATTAACACAATGGAGACCATAAAAAGCAGTGCATGATAACGTCTTTTTAAATCAAGTAACAGTTAAATACACAGTTATATTCGGAGTTATATATACAGAGTTATCATGTGTTTGGTTAAGTTACCAGATGAGTTGAATATCTTCTCACAATATTTGCACTTGAAAGAGTTTCTCTCCAGCGTGCGTTCTTTTTTCTCTCTTTTTTTCTTTGTTCCCCTTTTTTTTGTTTGTTTGTTTTTTGGGCCGCCCAAGGGGGGGGGGGGTTAAACCCCCTAACCCCCCCCCCCCCGTAGATCCGCGCCTGTTTAATCTTGTGGTTATCTTGTGGTTTCCAAACCACAAGATAACCACAAAATACTTGTAAGATTTTCTTTTTTTTACCGTCTGAATTGGCTTTCACCGTGTGAATGCGGCTAATAACAATAAACACAATTACAATAATGATGAGGATTATTATTATCATCATCATAATTATTATTATTATTAATATTATAATTGTTATCATTATTATTATTACTATTATTATCATCATTATGAATTATTAAGTAAGCAAATATCATTCCCCAAAACCTGGGGGGATGCATCCCCCTCATCCCCCCCCCCCCCCCCCCCCCCCCCCGTTGTCTACGCCCCTGGCTACGTTCACCATAATCCCATCCTCGTTAAATAAAGAGCCGATGATAAAAGCGGGAACTGTCTGCTCCGATGCCCCATAATGAAAATAATATATTGGACAGCTTTTGAATACATCGAGGGTGGATAATTGCGAGTCTTAAATGCAAATTTCATTTATGATTTAGAGTGCCCTTGCGTGCGAGAGAGAATGGGGCAAATATCCAATCCTTTTAGTAGGGAAATGCTTACCTGGCAGTAGGCATGCATTGTGTACGGGACAACGACCGATATCTATTTCAGCTGTCATTTTCATTGTGATGTAAAATCAAAGTTAATCTTTCAAAGGGTAAATCATTGTGCATTCGAATCAGAAATGACTATATCAGTTATACTGAGCTTGGATGATGACGTAAAGTATAAGGTGTATGTTGACATGTGACAGATACAAATATGATTATTATGTACTGAACTTAAAGGGCAATCAAACCATAGTAATATGTTCATTCGTGTGAAAGCAGGAACATTAGGTTAAGTTTACAATAAATAGGCAAAACTGGCAGTTTGGTCGGTGGATTGTGACTTAGTCGCAGATAACTCTCCCGTTTATCGTTTAATGCCTTCTCCCTTAGGGGTCTACCCGACATACATCGATGAGTCTTGAAATTTGAAATGTATCATAGTGATTAAATGCTTTTCTTTCAATTATCCAACCATAATGGTGAAAAATGTTCCCAAAGGGAAAATATATTATGCATTTCATCTCTAAAGAGAAAGGACCCCCCCCCCCCCCCGAGTCATACCTGTTTAAACAAAAACAAAAAAGCGAGGGCTCTATGCTCGGGTCTCGGGCTCCGACGGTTACAGATGACACGATTGCAATGAGTTTTGAAATATTAACCTCTGGTAATTTCAATTGCCTTGAAACAACGAAACGAAGAGGCCATCCACAATGTAATCCATTTTAATGCAAAAATCTTTATAGCGTGACTCATTTCAGCTGTTTTCATGCACCTGTTACAAATAATTGTATTTCGAATTTGTATTTGCGAATTACATTCATTACGTGTTGTTAGGTAGGACATGGCTAATGTTTGTCCAACCTAGCAAAAATTAATATATGCAATACAATTATTCGTAACAGGTGAACGAAATAATTTGTAACGAGGCACTGAACAAAGATTTGTGCATTACATTTGATTACATTACGAAAATGGAATTGCGCGGACACTCAATGATCTAATTCAGGATCCAAACATTATTTATTTAGGATAAACACGCAAAAGGGTATAGACATTTGCCTTTCAGGTGATTTTTCGAAAGTCTTTGCGATCAGGTTGGTCGTTGGAAAGAAATGAACTGTTGGCGCGTTCAACTTACCCAGCCCGCGATCAACGAGGTAGTCGACCAGGTCTTTTCTGCCGGCCTTGGCGGCGTGGTGTAGGAAGCTCGCTCCTTTGCCATCCAAGGCGTGGAGCCGCTCAGGGTCCAGGTTCAGGCCTGTGAGAAACTCGTCGAAACTTAGATTAACACCCTGGTGAGAGAGAGAGAGAGAGAGAGAGGGGGGGGGAGGGGATAAAGAGAGAGCGAGAGAGAGAGAGAGAGAGAGAGAGAGGGGGGGTTGGGTCGAGGGAGATTAAAAATGAGAAATAAAATAGTGAATGATCAATAAACGACGAGGAAAATGAAACAAAAGTAAATATAACCGTCATTATCATGATTATGAAGATAATTGAATTCTGTTTAAATTCATTTTAAGATTCTCACTCTACTTTTTCTCCCCCTTACTGTCCTGACCTATATAATCGAATTAATCAGTTAACCACCCACAATAATTGAAAATAATCAATTATCATAGCTTTTATTGCAAGTATTATCATTGGTTTCAGCTGTCGCTCATCTAAATTTAACTGCAGGGTCTTCTGTCAACCATAGAGGAGAAGTTAATTCCGAAAGTTGTTAATTATTAATTTTTGTTCCTGAAGAATTCACAACTTTCACAAATATTCTTATGATTGCATTCCGTCATCACTCCGCCATCTTAATTTCCAAATCCTAGGTTGTTATGTAGGTCAAGCACTTATCATTTAATTAAAGATATACATTAAACTTTAATCGGATTTCATTTCATTTGATTTATTAACGTTTCAAAGCAAGTTAATTTTGAATTATTGCATAATATATTCACATTAAAACATAATCTATGCAGATGGCGTATAATGGAAAATAATAATAATAATTATACTCAGTTTTTACATAGCGCTTATTAGAATCACTAAGCGCTTCCAAACTTGGAGACTATTACCCCGGCTTTAATGACCAGTGTGATATATGTAAAGAAACATAAACTACTTTTCATGTCTAGTTAACATGTACAAATTTAAATATTTGTCTCATAATTCCCTTCCCATATGTCATTTCACTTTTTAGGTGGTCTGTCGTTTTCGACAGATCACCTATTGTTTTCGTCAGAATTTTCTTTCTTCTTTATTTATTTATTTATTATTTATTTCTTTATTTTTATTTCTCCACACTTTTTTGTTCAGATGATAACTCAAGATTGGTTCAGTCAATTTCGTTCAATTTTGGCACAGTCATAGGTCATTGTCATAAGACGTGACAGGAACAGTTTCAAGGCCATCAATTCTCCATGACGTCATCCAGGCGCCATTTTTTTTTTTTTTGGTACTTTCAACTCATGATCATATCTTCATAACGGAAAGGCATTTCTTATTCATATTTATCATGATTAAGGTCAATATCCGTCCGGTCAATTTCAGGTCAAAAAACGCGCGCGCATGCGTACGTCCGCGCGTTGGCGCGCGCGCAAAAAATAAAAATCCTCTAAATCGTCTCAAATTAATTTTGCATACGTTTTAGGCCATTTTAAGCGTTTCACAAAAAACGCGCACACGCACATGCGCGCGCGTTTTCGCGCGTACTGGTATTTTTCAACATAAAATCGCCAAATTTTCTCTGTCATCATATTTGGCACATTTTTCCAAGCATTTTGATACCTTGTTCACCTTTTTTTGCCCAGTAATAACGGAATGAGCGTCCGTTTAAAATAATGTCCGTGCGTGCGAGCTCTTGTAATACATAGCATACATGGGCAAAAACATGCCTATACAAAATCCATTGTAGCGCTTTAGGATGCAAGATGAACCCAATTTTGTTTTTATATTTTGATAGAGTATGAATTGGAGATATAATTTCATGTCTCATTTGACCCTCAATTAACTCATGACGTCATCATAATGGCCTCCGAACTCAAAATTTCAATTTGCATATTATGACGTCATCATATTTTTGGAAATTGATTGTATCTCTGTAAAAATTGATCAATTTTCATCCAAATTTTGATATGTTTTAGCTGAGACAGGTCCCTACAGATGCAGTCATCACGAATTTTCATTTTGACGAAAGCATCATGGCGTATTTTTGCGATTAAAGGAGGCATGTCAATTTTTTACATTTTGCGTGTATTCTCTATGGGACACGACTTTTTCTGAAAACTGGATTCTACATTCCCGCTTTTCACGAGCAATATCTCCGTCGTCTTAGCTTGGTTTTCGCTGAGCATCGAGTATGTTGTAGCTGAGACAATAAGCTATCACAAGTGTGCTATTTATTTCTCGATCAGATGCCGCGATCATGCTCATATTTCACTTGCAAAGTGGGATTTGAGAATTTCATTTTCCGTTTACGTGTAATCGCTATGGGAAATGTTTTGGTATATCGGTAACGCACTTGACTTTCGACCTCGAGGTCCCTGGTTCGAGTCCGGGAGTCTCCAATAATTTGTTTTCTTCACTTTTTTTGTCTTTTTTGACCTTTCACTGTACCGTTCCTTTGAACATTAAAACACGTAGAATCGCAAATAATGTAATAAACAACCATATTTACTTTATTATTACCATATTATCACTTGATCCATTACTTTTTGCGTGTAATCCCTATGGGAGATGACTTTTTCTCAAATCTGGATTCTACATTCCTGTCTTTTGCGAGCAATATCGCCGTTTTTTCCTCTTGGTTTTTGTTGATTTTTGAGTATGTTGTAGCTGAGCCTATATGCTATCTAAATATCCCCTCATGTTTTTCAATCAGATGTCAGGATCACGCTCATGATCATCATGATCATCATCATCATCATGGTTATCATTATCGTCATCATGACAATCATGATCATGATCAAGTAGTTTATTTCTCAATACTTTGTGTCATATTCATTAGGCCTACCTTTTTTGATATTTTTTGCATTAAATTTGATCATGATCATCATGCATTATCATGATATTTTCTCAATATTTCGTTCATCAGTTCAGCTCATCATTTTAGTTCAGTTCATCAGTTTATCCGTTTAGCTCATCAATTCAGTTCATTTCACATCACTTCAATCTATCAGTTTATCAGTACTTTATTCATCAATCCATATCTTAATACATCATTTTACATTAACACCAGTTTATTGGGTAATTGAATTAAAGATGAGCATGATCATAAGAATTGAAGACAGACCACCTAATTCGTCCCCATGACGATTTAAATTTCTAGTTTATAATTCTATTTCGTTTGCTTTCATTGATTAGGCCTCACTCGATAATTTGTACACTTCTTGAAAATTTTAACTTGCAAATGGAAAGATGGAAATATGCGCTTTTCAAACACTAATCTTGAGCTCAATGTTCACTTCGATAATTAGAAAATCACTGAGTTGATGGATTCAACTCTTAGAAACGGTTAAGTTGTTGACTTATTAAATATGTGTATCACTGAGAAACGTTCTAGTCGAGCAGCTGCTTTTCAGAAAGCTTGTCAATAATTATGTTCGATGCTTCAGTTAAAAGTAACAAGTGTTGCAACAAAAACAATTTGGGTGCTTGACAAGGCATTTACTATATGAGCCAATAAACACATTACTTAACCGACCATATCCGAGCTGAAAAATTAAATGAATGAATTATATATCACCAGAAAGTTTTTAAGCCATAGATAACAAATAATATCAATTATATGCCATTTTAGTGTTTGCAAGAGGAGTATAAGCTCTATGAATACTCAAAATCTAAAGCTTTGAAAATCGGAAGTTGTCGACATAACAACTTGTTATCGACTTGATGACATCATCTAGTACGCATATTAACAATGACTTTGCATTAATAAGCACGGCTCATCGCCTCAACTGTATAGGTGAACCGGTCGGGTCCACATGTTATGTCGTCACTGTAACTTCGGCAAATTGACCCCTGTTGACCCGTAATTTAGAAGGGTGCGGAAAATGAGGTTTTAATTTGCTTTTGTGCGATAACGATAGGGTAAATATTGTGTACTCCTTTATATTTGTATTCTACATTCATTAAGTTTTCCATGGTGGCTCAGTGGTTAGAGCGCCCGCCTCATGAACGGGAGGTCGTGGGTTCGAACCCCGGCCGAGTCATACCAAAGACTTATAACGATGGGACCTTCTGCCTTCTAGCTAGGAGTTCAGCATATTAGATTGGAGAACGGTAGTAATAACATATTATGTTATGCAGGGCCCGCTGGAAGAGCAGTTTCATAACTGAGTTATTATTATTATATTATTTATATTAAATTGTATTTTCATCGGATAGGGTCTTTAACCAAATCCATCTCTTCACCACAAGTGTTCACCTTTAAAAGGCCGATAGCATACCTAATGGAAAGCACAATTACCTCCAATGTAATGAAGCTGTAAAATGAATTATAAATCTCCTATCATGTGTCTGATTATCCTCAACTTTCATTTGACCTCTTTCTCTGATACTTGTGAATGTATTGAATGCAATTACTGTATGTCTATAGTTGGGTATGTGGGATGTTTGGGTTTGTGCAGACGTGTATCAATCAGACGCGATTATTTATGTATGAGGCCCATCTTGTTTAACGTCACCATTCGACATACGTGACCTACTTTCGAACAGGGTTCTGCTCAATTTTTAGACGAAGACTCTGGGCTTGCTATGGTACGAAAAGATAAGATGTAGCAGACCGTGCTACTGACTGTACTTCTAGACCAACGCTATCTCCACGTGAGTTAGGTTGTAAAGGATGACAAATAGAGAAACATAATGGATAAAGTTTGATTTGAATAGGACAATAATTTAATGAATATTTGACATTTACAGTGGTGTATGAGATCACGAAATCTATGTGAATCTTAAATTGGCAATTTGTCAGTGTATTATTACGTACGGCGGTCTACTCTCCCGTTTGTCGAATACAAAACATCATTAGTTTATGTTCTTCTCCGAAGCAGCTTCTCTGCTGATGGCAGTAATCAAAATATATTATTAATATCATAATAACATTTCATCATAGATCCTCCAAAATTAAAACTCCTCTTGTGTGATGTATTTTGAAAATAATGATATTTTAGTCATTTTGTGAGCTGGAACAAATGGTAGGGTTGACCGGCACTACATCCCAGTCATGTGACCAGTTTCATTTCCGATTCAGCCAATTTGAAATTTTCATAATATGTATATTGTTAGAACTGCAACCAATCTGTTTCTTTAATTTTCTGCTTCCTTTTAGATCAGTTTACTATTAAAGATCAAAGTTAAGTTCTGGCCATACGATTGCAGTGTGAAAAAACATATATATCTGGAAGAAATTAGAAAATTCGATCCTTTTAGTACATAATAATTGGTCAACTGTGCGGTTTAGAATAATCGAAATGATTTTTGTTTTTAATTCGAATTTGATGACATTTGAAGAGCAAACTTTTTCAGATGAGCTTATTGCTATGACATTCTTCCAAATTGACATAAAAGAATGAGAAAAGCTTACAAAATGTTTGTTCACCTTGACCAGAACTCGACCTTCTCTTAAAGTTGTTTAATTTTTCCTTTAACTCACCTCTTTTATGCCTTCGTTGGCGTCCCAGCAGTCTTGCCCCGTTTCCAGGTCTTCTAAGACACATTCCTCTTTGGCATGAGCATTCTTGTACATAGATTGAATCATCTTCATGGCTATCTTTGATTTCTTCACCGAGCCCCCCATTTCCTAGAAAAAAAGCAGAAATAATATTCGACGATCGTAAAGATACTGACTAATATTTCTGTTTTTAGATGACTGTGAAATACAACTACCAATTATATTATTACTACGACTATTACTTCTACGTCTACTACCGCTACTACTACTGCTACTGCTACTACTACTACTATTACTACTCTTACTACTACATTACTACTACTAATATTACTACAACTACTACTACTTCTACTACTACTACTACTACTACTACTACTACTACTACTATTACTACTAATACTACAATACTTCTACCAATAAGACTACTACTACTACAACTACTACTACTAATACTTCTACTACAACTTCTCCTACTACTACTACTACTACTACTACTACTACTACTACTTCTACTGCTACTACTTCTCATAGGGCTTTTGGTTTAATTATATCGCGCTTCATACATCTACGATGTTTCAGCAATATCCTTATTCCAGTCATCGGATTCAGGCTTGCTCGCACATACACAATGTTTGCCAATTACTTCTTTTCCTTTACAGACGATCACAATGCTGAACGAAATACAATAACTTTCGTGTCCTAGCGGGTAAACCATTTAACTCTAATGAACTCAATGATGAACATGTCAATCAATGTAAGTAAAACGAGACAAGTTATATTGGTAGAAAGGATTTGAATTAGGGCAAAAAATTCGGCCATTAGGTGATAATAAGGATGTTGATAGCTTTTTTCATTTTGGATAAGTTAAAAATGAAAATGTGAATGTCAGTCCAAAAAGACAGAATACACCGATGCGTGGGATTTAAATTAGCCAAAGAAATGCGCACAAAGTCTGACCATATTTTGATGGCTTAGAATTTTACTTGAACTTTGTTTAGATAATCTTCAGTTTTCATCAACTTTTATTCATAATTTCAATGCCCAAATGAATTTGAAATGTTTGTAAATAGGATGTACTATATTGTTTGTTATTTTCATTTGGTTCACTTACTACGTGCGTTATTGTAAAATTTAATTAAAATCATAATATACACTGTGTGGCCTTGTCTGTACGTACATCAATTTGAAACGCGGTAATTAATTTTTAAAATCTTATCTAGTGTGTTTTGACTATTCATTTGTACCATAATTGAAAATGACATTCGTTTATTGCTCGGATGAGGATGGGCCCGTACGTGTTTACATGGAACTTGATCAATGATAGAGTAATGGAAAATTAACATTCTGTGATGAACTTGGGATTGGGGTGACGCGAATTTTTCTATTTCTTGTAAGGGTACCTTGACTAAAAGAGGGTTGAAAAACGCTGGGATAGATACACCAATTTTCATAAAATCATATTGAATTCATGTTTTGTAACATTTTTAAGATACATTCAATGACTTAATTTAATACCAAGTTCCACTAGCAGCATATCAATATATTGCGTCATTATTTCAACACACAGACCGCAAATAAAGAGAAATGCAAAGACGACGCGTATTTTCAATATTTGCGAAGGCTTTTCGTGAGAAGTCGAAGATCATGATAACAAATCTCTTTAAAAAATGGTTTCACGGGAACAGAACAAACACAAAGAGAATACAAAAACACGACTTCAAGGTGTATTGGGCATGGGACAATTGCTATTCACATGCAGAGTTAAAATCCAGGTGTGCCCGTTTTGAAACTCAAGAGGCGTATTGTTAGTAATACACAGCCAACAAAATGTGCTCCTTAAAAGTTTGTCGGCCAGTTAGAGCACCCGAAAAGTTCCAAGAACTTCTATTTTGTCACTTGTTTCTTTTTCAGTAGACATGGTAAATATACACAACAAAGGTGACAAAACCCATTTATAATATGTATGGTGTCGAGTAACTGTCACGTGAAAATAATCATTACCTAGACGTTCTTACTAGATCTCCTGGAAAAAAACGCAGACATTTCTGCAGTCGGAGCACCAATCTGAAAAAAGTTGTAAATATATACCCTATGAATGATATCTTAGCACTCAGGTCTAACGTACACACAACCACACCAATTGACAAACGAACAAACAAACAAACAATGAAATAAACAAACAAACAAACAAATATTTTGGTAACATCTCAATGGAGTTTACCTTCCTGTCCATTTCCATGTTTGGTGAGCAGTTGTTACCACAGCTATTCGACACGTTCGACTCCTCCTGGTCACCAGGCGTCGTTCGGCCCGAGAGGTAGTTCCAACTCGGGTTCGCTTTCAAAATCTGTCCAATGGTTCTGCGTTTCATCATGGAAACAAAAGACGATGAGACATTAACAAAAATAAACCTTGTATTCACAATGGTTATCTATATTACACTCTCTATCCGTCCTAGCAACTAATCATACGCTGGCCAGTCTCGTGGGAGAATGTGTCCTTTTTGACTTCGTCCGATTACACTGCATCGTTTCTTGCAAAATGAAGAGTTGGTATTTGATTGATGTCTGAGGGTGGAATTAATAAAAGCGTGCGAGAGCAATGATAGTCTACAATTCGAAGTCACCAGTCGCAAGAAAATCTATTTAAAGGCTGCTTTCGCGGGTGTATTTCATGAGTTCGACTTTTCTTCCCGCGTAATTATAGACCGTCGTCAAAGAAAATGGCGCTATAGGATTCGCTGGACATTATCATTACGACGCCTTAAGTGGCGCGATCCTCCTCGAACATTCTGCAAATCTAAACACTGTCATTGGGTGATCGTGCCCGGAAGCCACTCTCTGTCATTAAAGAGAAGGTTCGGTTTTGGGAAAGGTTAAGTTCTGAGAAAAGTGAAAAATAAATTGGGAACCTTTGTTCATTCTTTTTATTTAAGTGGGGTAGATTATCGATCCTAGAACAAAATGTCCGCTGTAAAGGATGGCTCTTCGAATGCAATTATATTCGAAATATGACAAGTAACAGCTAAAGGTTGTGGCCCACAACTTTCATGTAACAAGTTTGTGTAGTCTCTTATACATATTTATGTGTACAATGCATGCGACTTTTAGTAAAACTGGGCTTTTTTCTAATCATTTTGATGATCCCAAAAACCTGACAGTATACATCAATACTTAGGCGCTATATGATCAACCTTTTCCTGTTGCTTCCACACAGTTTCTTTTACAATGCAATGGCATGAGCAAAACTCAACTTTATCTTTAAGACGCAAGGTATTTACCGACTTCTTCAATATCAGATAATGTGCTGACTCATGCCCCGGTCACACCTCGACACCGACTCGACACCGACTCTATCACTCCAAAGCGACCGATCGGGTTGTTATGTTTGCTCTTTTGTCGGTATGGTGTCGATCTCGTATGTGTGACTGGCATATGAGTCCCTCTGTTTGCTTTTAAAACACAACGAAAAAGTAGATTATTACTTTCGCCTGTCGAAAAAAAATTACACGGCGCTGTTGGCAAACTGAAAACGATACCTCATATTGGTATATTTACATAGGGAATTCAGGCAGGTCTTAACAGTCATGCACGACAAATAGGCAAACAAAAGTATCTCGACCTACATTGGATGAAAATAACTTGACAATGGTTTCACGAATGGATTAAAGTTCAAGGAAACGAATATTGCGTCAGAATGAGCACACACCGCGTTAGAATGACTGATTACTGAAAATTTCTTGCAGAAATGAGGGGGGAAGAGGGGGGTGGGGGGGGGGGGGGGGAAGGATGTACCTGTAAAATCAAACATTACGCCGCTTTTTATCAGAAGAAATCGGAGTTGTAAATGCCCGGCTTTATGTCAAGTTCGCTCTCATTCAAAGCCTCGAACATGACACTTCGAGACGTTCTTGTCCAATGAAATTGGAAACTTCGAAATAATGTCAAGAGTACGCAATAATGTCAAGAGCATAAAGAGAATGGTTATTTCTTTCGTAAACGTGAAGAAGAAAAAAGTATGCAGTATCTAATTTGTCAAAACCAATTCAGAGACTATGCCTATCATAGCAGCAATGCTAAATGGAAAGGAAAGCTTTGGAATATTCTTGTATTATAAATAAGACGAGAAAAGGTTTACAACTCTGGACGATATTATGTAAGCACATGTACCAATTGTATAGCCATCATACCCATATCCGTATGATCTATACTCTAAATATAAAGTGCAATGAATCCAGATCTTTATTGTAATACATTATAGATTCATATTCCTACGTATTCTACCAATCAATGCGGTTTCTTTCATAAAGAAAATGCATGAACTGTACACAGGGGCGGCGATTTCTTTTCATGACTGGGGAGCAGGGACGAGGGAGCATAGTGAATGAGAGGGGCGAAGGTGACGGACGTGACTAGCCCCTCACAGGATTATTAACTTTGGCTTACTTGTACATTTTGAAGGTTATTATGCAAGGGAGCGTAGCGACCGAGCGAGAGGACTTTTGCAATTCTATTAGTTTAAACGCTGTACTCTTGGGCTCTCCAGATCCTTAAAGTGTGCTGCAGATTTTTAGTCAGTGTTCGTTATACATTTGTTTGCACTTTTTCAAATTTTCCAGGGGGACGATCCCCCTAAAGAAATTGAGGGGGAGACGTGTCCCCCCCCCCCCCCCCCCTCCGCGGGATCGCCCTCCCTGCCTGTACATCTTCAATCTTAAAAGACGGTATTGAGTAGATTGTTATGCGATTACTTGAAGTGTAGAAAAACTCTCTCGAAGCAATCGGGATCAATGGAGGTTATTGTAAATAGTTTATAAGGATCGGTGTATACTGTGAGCTTTAGAAATTATCAAAATGAAAAGAAAGTGAATCTATCATGCGGAAAATCACATGCTCTTCACAGCACCAAGCTTTTGAATTTGACAACTGCCCTTCTTATGTTTATAATTTATTTCTATATTTCTCTGTTGTGTTAGTTTATATATTTTGTGTAGGAGCATCTACTTATACGTTTCTGTAACTTTTTGATGATACAACTATTTCGTACTTTCCTGGAATGTATTTTCCATTTGATTTGTATCATCAATATTGTACAAAATCATTTTTTTCTTTCTTTGTATAATATTTTATTTTAAGAAATCTTGTATTGTATTCTTTGACTTTGCATGTTTTTTTTAATGAAATTGGTACATCAATTCAATTCAATAATGGACTAACCCACTCATATGGCATGAAAGTATGGTCGATCCTTTTCAATTATTTATCGTCCCATATCGAATGTGATGGTAATTAAAAAAACATTATTTTTCAGGGTCTTTCTACTATGTTAATCTTCCAAACTGACATACAATTACAAAAGACAATGACATACAATTGTATTGACATACGATTACAAACCAGACGTATAATTACAAAGGCTCACAATTACCACAAAGCTCACACATGATATTTCAGCTCTACCAGTACCCAGGTCGACACCGTACGGTAGACAGGTAATTGAAATGATATTCCGGGTTTACATAAGGCTTAATAATACATCTACGGTGTTCGTAAGCTCGTAACAGAAATGTAATAAGGGAGTTTTCGATTTGCACGTAGACATAGGGTACTGCTACGTGTGACGTCCTTTTGAAGGACGTGTGACGTCCTATTAAGGCACTGCCAGTGCCTTAAAAGGACGTGACACGTTGCAGTCCACTATGTCGACATGCAAATCGAAAATTCCCTATTATCATCGGTCATCGGATTTAGGCTTGCCAGCACAAAATGTCATATTGCTCCGGTTGTCTCATTTTCGCTCGCTGGACGTATATAGCAGACGACAATCGGCGGATTAGACGACACTTGGTAGTGAATTTGTATGTGAGATTGCTTTGCTAACTATAAAATACAAGAACATTTTCCATATCTGTAAACTATCATTGATATCTGATAATTAAACAGTTATTAAAATAAACCTACCAAACTACATAATACAATGAAATACTTGACTTAAAGTAGGGGATTTCGATGTGGTACACAATTGCACCCCTCTGTAAATAATCGAATAGTCCATGGCGATCATGAATATTCATGTTTTTGCTTACCTCGGCAAAATGTTTGCCTATCTTCAATGGAAAAATTACGGTGGGGACTTGGATGAAATGGACATAATGAACCGATCAGAACTGATCTATTATAATTCATGCTTCTTATCCTTCGTGTGCTTAACCTAACACCTTACAATCGTTTGGCAAACTGAGTCCAAAGTTCGACTTGTTTCACATGTGTAGTATAGGCAATGGCGAGCTTGCAACCTATTTTGATCAAATTACGGTGGGTGAACTTTCAAAAGTCAATGGGACATGAGGGTTCCAATGAAAGAGCTAGTGATAACGTACGTCGGGGTGGATGTGCTTTTCGTTTAAACAAAAAATGAATTTGTAACGATTTTGTTTGTAAAATTCCATAGGCTAACATGTTAGGCTGCTGACTCTGACGATAGGGGGCGTTGTCAAATGAGACTAAACGGAGATGCACATTCTCCACTCCTTCGGGAGCGTTCCAGCCAGGCACCATTTAACAGGCGCGCACAATGCTGGGCAAACTACAATGACTTTCGCATCTCACGAATATCCATTTAACACCTGGATGGTGGGAAGCAATAACTATTAAAATACCATAATGTGCTGTGTCGGGGATCGAACCCACGACATTCGTATCTGCCGCCAAGTGTTTGAACCACTCGACTTCGGCACTTCTGAAAATGATAACGAACCTTGGCTAGACACTCGAGATGAACAGTCTGAAGTACAGAGAAAAACATGACACTTCCGTCTCGATATGAGTAAATTATGTCTTGTCACGATTACAACATTAACACTCACCCCTCCTCTGCGTTATCTTCATTGGAAATTAACTTCCACGGCAATGATTCACGAGACTCGAATGAAGTATAACACGTTTGGAGGCATGTCGCAGAATTATTGATCGCGAGGATTTCGTAAAAAGAACCCCGGTAAATGTCGGATAAAGGGGCAAGGACGGGGGGGGGGGGCAGATCGTCTCATGCCCTACCCTTTAGAAACTCAAGTAGAATATCCCAAGTACGCAAATCCAAGATTGGGTCTACTCTTTTGAGGTAATAGCTCATTTTCTTCTTCTTTCTTTTTCACTTTTTCCTTCTTTTCTTTTTTTCTAAGGGTCGCTGGACAGAAAATTATCAGAATATCATTCCCCCTCTTTTTTCAAAATCCGGGATCCGCCCCCTGCCAGAATTGAAATCATTCCTCGCCTCACTGGTACTATTTCTATTTAAAAAATATTAAAAAAAGGTAAAAGCAATAATTTTGATGAAATTTCCTACTTTGAAGGGGTTACATCAAACATTTATAAGTTTCTACCCAGCTCACGATGAAATTTAACAAATCATTGATAGGATTAATAAAATAATGATGGTGTGTGTTTTGTTGGAGGGAGCTCGAAAAATCCTAGCTACAGTGTAAACTGTATTGTCTTTTTTGCTACTGAATCAAGCACGTATTTTCTCGCTTTTATGTCAAGTGTGTGTTAGTTTGATGTATTTTCGATCCTGATCGTATACATTTTGAGATATCATGGACGCAATGCAATTTGACACACAACTGCCGCCGTATAGTGGTTTATTCACCTGACTCTAAATCTAAAGCCCCTTTCACACCGGATCTGCGTAGAGTTGCGTAGTGTTGCGTACCGACTACGCCGAAGTTAAGCTGCGTACTCATGAATACATTGATGCTTCGGCGTAGTCCCTGCGTAGGTTTTGCGTAGGCTTGCGTATAGTTACGTACCCTGTGCGTAGGCACCGCGTACCTACGGCGTAGGCAATTGGCGTAGGGTTACGTACGCTTGCGTAGGCCTGGCGTAGGGTTGCCAAAAGTGGAATTTGGTACACGGTTTTGACCGTTATATGTTCAATTTTTTTAGTAGGTATTAACAACTGCTGAGGCTATTTTGCAGTAATGTTAATTTGTTCAAGATATTATTTTCCAAAAAATGCAGACATTTTTGTGGATGTACTACATTTTTATACTCATTCACAAGGGTAATAAATGAACTTTCTGTTGATGTACATTGCAAGGTCACGTGATGTGATTCGATACCTCAAAACGCCAACAAAAGAGCGCTTATTTTGATTTGTGAATAAATGTGGACAGAAGTCTGATATTTGTTGACCATATCCCTTTTTTTTCACTCATTTGTAAATATCATTCCATAACAGTTTCCTGAAAGTTTGAAGACGATAGCTGTTGTCCTTTGTCCGTAGCGTATATGTGTGTGACAATGTAATGATATAAATGTTAGTCATTTATTACTTCTGACATACACACTCACTCAGTCTCACTAACAGAGTGAGACAAAATTATTTCTTTGCTCATTTCAATTAAACAAAATTATTTTACAAACATACAAACAGGGCCATAAACGTACACACAAGCAAACAAACCGACACAAATACATACAGATTTCCACAAAACATAATAACATTTCGCAAGAGGCATCAGTTTGTGAGTCTTATCTCTGTTTATTATATCAACAGCCTCAGATGTCAACATAACACATTGAATAAACCATAACAAGCAAAACATGTCAGTCTGAAAATCCTTGTAGTAGTACAAACAGAATTACAAGCAAGAATACAAAATAAAGTCAAAGAAACACTTTTTCTTCATGAACAGAATAAATGTGAGAACGCACACATGTAAACAAAAATAGCATTTCCCTTCAAAATAATGATCAATACCTGCCAAGTTTACATCCAGGTATATACAACAAAAAATCTTTATACGTTTTTAATGCTTCGTCGGACTGGCGTAGAGTAGCGTATTGTTGCGTAGGCTTGGCGTAGAGTTGCGTAGGCTTGGCGTACAGTTGCGTAGGCTTGGCGTACAGTTGCGTAGGCTTGGCGTACAGTTGCGTAGTTTCTGCGTAAAAAGTCTACGCCGAAGGTACGCTAAAAAAAATTAAACATGTTTAATTTTTTGCGTTCATTTCGCGTACCCATTTGCGTCCCTCCGCGTACAGTTGCGTAGGGTTGCGTACGATCGGCGTAGGGTTGCGTACGATCGGCGTAGTCGCTACGCAACTCTACGCAAGGCCCGGTGTGAAAGCCCCTTAAGGGTTGAGGGTTCGAATCCCAGCTCGGCACTCACGTCCTTTGGCAAGACATTTATTTTCACACTTTCCGTCTAGGTATATTAATGGGTACCCAATGAGCCGAACCGCTAGCGTCTTATTTTTTCGTACCTCCTATACAGGGATAATAATGTTGGAGCGTCCCGGCGTGACGGATATGTGCGCTATATAAGAAGCAGTCATTGTTATTTTAACATTAATTGACGCAACATGGTGGACGAAAAAGCCTGATTTAGCAAGAATAACAAGAGAGAGAAAAAAAAATAATAATACAATAACACATCTTTAAACATATCTATACTGCACACTTCTAGAGAGCTTCTAGTGGTCTACCTTTTACTTCTCCTGACTTTAGTTAGTTCGTATGCGTGTGCGTGTGTGTGCGTGTGTGTGTGCGCGTGTGTGGCTGTGTTCTTGTGATTGGGTACAATATTACTGAAATAGAATGAACTGGAAGTCACTTAACCCTAAAAAGGCCGGGCTATTTGAGGTCTTAGTATGGCCGGGGGGGGGGGCATTATGCCCCCCCCCCCCCTAAGATCTCGGCCGCGAAGAGGCCGATCGCCGCGAAAATTTGCACGCATGTCAAGTGAAGTGTATAGAATAATATGATAATTTCAATTTTTTTTTAAAATCACTCATTTGCATATTTATGGTAATTTATGCAAATAAAGTCATACAAATCACATTTTTACCCATAAATCATATATTATTCATATTTAAGCATTCTTTTTCACTACATATATTCATTAGACCATTCTGAATAATAATACGACAACAAAATTTGGAAGAGCCAGCTTATTCCTTATGTTATCCCTTGTTTTGATAATTTCTTATGTATTTAATAGTTTTTTTAACTTACGTATTTTAATGTTTTTGTTGTTTTATTTCATTACTTACTACAATTCAACTATTTTGACTCCCAAAACAACCACCTAAACTTTAAGCAAGACTCAATAACCCATGTTTGATCTGTTTTTAGGAAAAATGACTTTTCCATATGTTTTGTACACAAATCACGAAAATGAGCGATTTTTGGGCTGACATGCAAAGACAAAAGGTCACGTGAGCTTGTAACCGTAGGTCCGATTTTCAAAAAAAATCTTTTAAAAGTTGCGCAAGACTCGAACGAAAAAAGTCAGCGAGCGGCGGGGCGCCATCCATATGCGTTCCCGAGCAATCAGAAAAATCGTGGAGGGGGGGGGGGGCATAATGGCCCCCCCCGCCATATTAGGGTTAAACAACTGATTGATAATAATGATGATGATAATAATAATAATAATGAAAATACAAATACTACTACCACCACTACTACTACTACTACTACTATTCCTACTACTACTACTACTACTACTACTACTACTACTATACTACTACTACTATTATTATTATTACTTCTTCTACTACTACTACTACTACTACTACTACTATACTACTACTAATAATAATAATACTAGGCCTATACTAATAATAATAAGATATGATATTTCTAAGGAGCCGATTCAACTTGAAATCAATATTGTACGAGGCGCAAAAAGAAGATCCATTTTTTGTTGTTGATTTTCTAAAAGCATATTTGCGCTAGCTTTTAAGTCGGATATAAAATTCTAAACTAAATTGATATATTCCAAAAAAACAAAACAAAAATCATCAAGATCGTCTCTGGTTCATAAATGTAATAGTAACGTTCTCGATCACACCAATGCTAAACTAGGCGAAAATCACACTTGATCACACCTAACGAATATTAACATGTGGAGATGTATTTCAATAAAATTGCCTCTCTTACGATTTTGTCCGAGAAAAATCTCTTTCATGGCGTCATGATTCCGAAAATGACTAGGTAATCGAGCCGCAAACGTTTCCTGACCACGGACAAAACTAGCTCCGTTCGTCTCATATTAACCGCAGGATTCGCCGTACGTGAAGAATTCAAGTAGTAGCGTAAATACAATTGTAGCAAAAGGATGTAACTTGACGCTTTTCAGAAATGTCAGAGAACTTAACTTTAATATCTGTCGTCCGACCACGCATCCACAATCATTAAATTCTACCCCCCCCCCCTCCATATTCATGTAAACGAGGACATAAGTTATTGCCCTGTTACATGTGTTATACACATGTATGTATATATCTATAAGGATCTCACCCAGTCCTAGACCGATGAATCGTGAATCATGTCAATTGCAGCAGAAGTTGATAAACAAAAAACACATCTCACCTTCGAATGAAATATAAATCCGTCCTGCAACTGAAATAAACGATAATCAGCGTAAATCCTGGTCACAGTTAAATGCTGTTGCTTTATCCTTCACCCGTGAGTACCCCTTTCAAACCAGGCAATGTCATCTACGAATGTTCTATATCGTTATTTATACTGGTATAACGACGTGCATGCATGGCGTTTCTGTCGCATCGTCAATTTATGACGGTCAAGAGACAAATAGAACAGAGTAATCCGAGCTCGAGTAGAATGACCATGACCACGCATTTGGCTTGCTTAATGGGAAATTTACTACGGATGACGAGCTGCCAAGAAAAAAATGCACTCGTTTACCGAGGCACCTACAGGGGATTATCAGTCGAGGCAGTGGTCTCGTTGATCGATATCACTAGTTTACTGTTTCAGTTCAGCGATAGTTCTTTCCAGTTCGTTTTTGACTCACATTAGGGACTTTTAGATTCTGCACGACGAGAACGCGGACTGCCCTTTTAAGGCATTGCGACGTCACTGCAAGTGCCTTAAAAGGACGTCACATTGCCTTAAAAGGGCAGTCCACGTTCTCGTCGTGCAGAATCTAAAAGTCCCTATTGTGTTCATTGATGAACGAGATTCACCCCATAATTATATCATAATTAAAGTTGAAAGTAAAATGAAACTCACTGATTATTGTTAGAAATATCACAAGTCCCAACTATAAATGTATTCATCGAACTTTACCTCGTTCTTTGTAATAATACATAATTAATATCTCTTTTATGATTTTAAGAATTTTAAACACAAAATGTTCATTTTTTTGGTAGAGTTTTATCAAATTTTCATCTTCTGGGACCTCGTTTGATACGATTTACAGTCAAGCTGAAACGAACCAATGACTGATGTTTCAATAACCAGAGAAAATATCCGATTAAATATGATGACTGCAGTTCTGAGGATGTAAAAAAGAAGTCTAATCTACATCGTTTAATTGGATTTGGCTGGCGCCATATGTAATTTATTTTCAGAGAATATATAATTCTCATATAATGTTCATCTTTTAGTAGAGTTTTATCAAATTTCCATCTTTCGGGACCTCGTTTGATATGATTTTAAATGAAGCTAAAATATCAGATTAAATATGAACTCATGACATCACTGCAGCTCGGAGGATTTAAAACAGAAGTCTATAAATCTATCTTGTTTAAATGGATTCGGCTGGCGCCATGAGTAATTTATTTTCAGAGAATATATAATTCTCCATGGGTCGCATAGACCTAATTCGCTCTTCATAATTAGAACCTGTTTCGAACTTAGGTTATATACATGTACAAACTTGTGAGTATTAAGAGTTTGATCCTCAGCCTGAATTAAATTGCAGTCCTTGCAAATAATAACAATAATAATAATATTAATAATAATTTGTACAGGCGTGTATCAATCAGATATGATTATTTACGTCTGCATGGGGACAGGCCTTTAACGTCACCATCGGAAAGATGAGACTCAGATTTGAACTGAGGTCCCCCTGAGCGAAGACAGAGAGCTGACCTAGTGAACGTATCGCTAGACCAACTCACATCGTATCTAGTATGATATGTTGTAAATCAGTTAAAAAAAAAAAAAAAAAAAAAAAAATCTGGATAATCATTGGTCGGACGTCATAAAGATATAAAGGGGAGGACACGTGGATGTAATATATGTAAGGAAAACAAATCTTGGTCCAGCCGTTGAGGGGGCACTGGCATAATTAAAAATTGAACACCGGTTTTTAGGGGCAGGGAAAAACAACGTCCTTCGTACGTGATCAGATACTTGATAGAAGTCAATTTGCAGTGACGGATATTGTCAATGCCCGTTCATAAATGATTCTGGGTTATTGATCAGGGAGGTTGACAATAATTACGAAGCACTAGTGTGCCGTTGTCGTTTTTCAATAAAATTACATAATTGAGGATTGCGCACCGGTTTTTAGAAGCAGTGAATAGATACGTCGCTCGTAAATGATCAGATGATTGATAACAATTAATTTACAATGAGGGATATTTTAAAAGCCCATTACTATATACACTCTAAGAAAAAAGGGTGCAAAAAAGGGTGCAAAATAAGAGTTTGCACCCTTTACATAAAATTGAACCCTTTTGAAGGAAAAGGGGTTAAAAAAGGGTGCAAAATAAGATTTTGCACCCTTCCTACAAAAATGAACCCTTTCGCCCAAAAAGGGTGCAAAATAAAAGTTTGCATATGCATGCATATTCATGATTACTTTACACGTGTTCACATAAAAATACATTTATCATGATTTGTTAAACAAATTATGACAATCCACATCAATTTTGTGATTTGAATTTTCCATCGGCAATCATTAAACAAATAGATTATTTTGTCTGATCATGTTACAATTACATTCACGTTTTAGCAATAGATAAATTGATTATATGATTACTAACCAATAAACAACATGCATGTTTAAAATGTATTTGTGTACGAGCAAATATCACGAGTATTCTTCGAGTATGGAAGAAGGATTGCACCTTTTAAAGGGTGCAGGACTGAACCCCTAAAGGTGCTGCTATTGTGTCGGTTTGCACCCCTAAAGGAGCAGGATTGAACCATTAAGGGTACTAACATGTCTCCTAAAAGGTGCAATCTGGCACCCTCCTTAAAGGGTGCAGGATTTAACCCCTAAAGGTGCTGCTATTGTTGCATCGGTTTGCACCCCTTAAGGTGCAGGATTGAACCATAAAGGGTACTAACATGTCCCCTAAAAGTTCAATCTGGCACCCTTTTAAAGGGTGCAGGATTGCACCTTTAAAAAGGGTGCAGGATTTAACCCCTAAAGGTGCTGCTATTGTTGCATTGGTTTGAACCCCTAAAGGTGCATAGTTGCACCATTTTTTCTTAGTGTGTACATGAATCTGGGTTATTGATAAGGGAAGTCGAAAATTGTTATAAAACACTAGTCTACGCACAAGTGTGTCGATGTCGTTTCTCAATACAATTACAAAATAAGTTAATTCGCATTATTTTAGGAGCATGAATGAGTCTTTCTTCAAATCAAAAGGCAGAAAATGCTGATGAAGTTTACATTGCGATCATTCTGGCCACATTTTACCTACCCTTTTAACATATGAAATATAAAAAATGTCGTGATGATTCATTTTTAGGCCTGATGTTAGACTACATTATTGATGTGTTTGCCTTTTAGGCTTTGTGCTATAGTTCAATGTTGTTTTGCTTGGCGTTAATTGAGAAGCGAAATACTAAACAAAAAGGATGCCTTCCTTCCCTCGATCGCTCTGATGGAAACGGTGAATGGGGGCGATGATGTAATTCGGTCACTCGGAAGCTCATTAGTTCGGATGGCAAAAGTGCAATATTGCTGAGTCACGACAGTCTGATATTTGATTTTAGGTATAATTGCATATTAGTAGGAGAAAAACGGAATTCGCTATGATTGTTCCGCCTGAAATAGCACCGATATTGTCCGTCCGCTTATGCCGGCTTCCGCATTATTGCACCCATCTCCCCGTTGTCATGGAGCGGAAGGCGTCTTTAAAACAAATATGACGTTTAGCTCTATGGAGGGCACTTCATGCCATAAAGATTCATCCACACAATATGGATGTTAAGAAATTCGAGAAAAGTCGAACTTATTTGGCTCGGACGTAGTGTTGAAAAGTCATATGGCAAAAAGAATGGACTATTTTACCCAAAACATCTATATCCCTTTATGATGTGGATCAAGGACTAAATTGATGAAAATGTTGCTCTTCGAGTTGGCAACGGCAACATTGAACAATTAAATTGATCAATCAATAGAGTCATACATATCTTTGCCTGTCATCTGTTATAGTTTATTGTGCCTTGAATTAATAATAATAATGGCAATATGGATATTTAAACCCCGTTCTCATTCACTTCGTTGGAGCGGTCTAACTAAGACCCGTTCCTCAGGAGCAGTTCTTAGGTGAGTGAGAACGGTCAAAGTGGTCCAGGAAGTGGATTTCTGGACCGCTCCAGAAGACCACCTCGGGAGGTGGTCTTGAGGAACGGGTCTTATTAAGAGCGGTTTGGACCGCTCTAACGTGCAGTGTGAACGGAAGCGTACTTTGAACGGAAGTGAGCTAGTGACGTTCCGTGCGAAACATGTAGTACGGTACATACGGTTTGTATTCCGCGCGCGAAAAAATTGACCTGCTGAACTGAGCTGCCATAGCAACAAGACCACTTTGACTCGTGGAGCGGTTTGAGCCATAAAAAACTGCTCGGAGTGTGAACGCTCGCAAACCGTTCCTCAAGACCCGTTCCTCTGGAGCGGTCTAACTAAGACCACTTTCAAAGTGAGTGAGAACGGGGTCTTATATAGCGCCGGTATCCGCCAGGCTCTGACGCTCATGGCCTAATTTTCCCTTTCTCTATTCTTTACCTACAATCACATCAATATAGATTGAATATATGTTTTGATTAATATAAATGACATTAGTGGCGCTCCTGATTATTACTCTGGCTTTAGCATGGCTGCCATTACGGCGCTCTAGCATTTTAAAGAATTAATTCCTGCCAGGTACCCGTTTACATCCCCTGGAACTATACAAATTGTACATTGATATTTTCCTTGAAAACATTGTGCCATGCTGGATGTATATACATATACTATCGTAGGTTCTGATCACGGTGCAGCTTTTTCGCGCCGACTGATTGATCAAAACCGTCTCCGATCTAAAAAGTTTTGTTTTCCTTTGTATTGTTAATCTATATTTACTTTATTTGATTTCATGACTATTATTTCAGGAGAAATACGTGTACTGTACGTGATTACTGTATGACTTATACAGTTTATTTGATTTGAATTGAACTGAATTTACTTGACATTGATTTTGATGGCTCTAACTGCCTGTCATAGGAGCAGCTTTATCCTCATAGAAAGGTGATGTAAGATCGAGATGGGTCGGAAGCAATCCTGTGATTAACCATTTGATGATGAGGATGATATACGCATGACTGACAAGACGGGGAATATTCATATCACATGATTAAATTTGCAAGTCATGGCTTATTGTGACGCAACAAAGCCTAGCCAATCCTTTGTCCGCTTCTTCCCTACACTATCACGAAATTATAGATGAAATAGTATGAATACAAGCTTTTTGTTGTTTAGTGGAAATAATATCTAGGTTTTGAACATGAATAACAGAGAAGAGTGATGGGTTGTCAGGTCTAATAAAGGCACACAAATAAATATTGAGATGTTTTGCAACCATATTTATAATTCTGAAAAGAGCTTCTTTTTCCTCGCTTCAAGTGGCCTTGTTTCCTTTTAGCTAATTTTGTTTATTGCTTTTGTTAATAAGTAATAATGCAATTTTTTTCCTCTTTCTTTTCAGATGAAAACATACTTGTTTAAGATGAACATGAATAACATCGAAGAATGATGGGTTGTCAGTCTAATAAAGGCACACAATTAAATATCGAGATGTTTTGTAACCATATTTATAATTCTAAAAAGAACTTCTTTTTTCTCGCCTCAAGTGGCCTTGTTTTCTTTTAGCTATTTGTTTACTGCATTTGTTAATAAGCAATAATGCGATTTTTTTCTTTCTTCTCTTTCATTTCAGAGCTCTGAGATGAAAACATTATAAGCATTTCCCCACTTGTTTAAGATGTAAAAAGAATTGTATTACCCCCCCCCCCCCCCCCCTTATAATTTTGTACAACTATTTTATGCAATCGTTCAAAATGGAAAATGATTGAGTTTTCTGTTCGTGTTGAAACAAATATAAAATCTCACTGTATTCAAAAGATTCAGCGACTCAACCAATCGAATTGTTGGTTTTCACCTATGCAGAAATATACTTTGCCTAAATCACTGATTTTTTGTTAATGTAAAGGGATCAATGGTATATCGTGCGATCTCGACGCTGATCTGCTTTTCTGTTTTTGATGCGTGCAAATCAGTATACGCTATATGAAGAATCTTACAAAGTAGTGTTCGGGTAGGTTTTAATCAATATTTAAAGGTACTATGTCCATTTGCAGCGAACATAAAATTATGTAGAAAATTGCGGGAATTATGAATATGTCACGTATGTCCTATCTGTGAAATTTAAACGTTAGCAGTGTCCGATTATTCAAATTATGCAAGGAAACCCTTTTAGTTTCTAGAATTCACTGTCAGACACAAATGAGTGACATACTGACTCCTTTTTTTTCTTTTGAAATAAAAGGAGTTTGAAAAGATACATGAGCATTTCAGCGCTATTTTTTTGTTGGGCCCTCGAAAATTGGAAAAATCGCACCTCCCCCTACCTTGAGCGCCAGGGGAGGGGGCCCATCTCCAAAAAAAGGTAAATTTAACGTGTTTTTACAGGGTTTTTTTTCCCAGGGGCGGACCCCCTCCCCCTAGATCGCCATTGGTTAACGCATGCAGTGATTGATGCATGCAGAAGAAACCCAAGCAGGAGTGGGCACCTTTTCAGGTTAAAGCCTTGTTCAGTTATATGCAGCGGTAAACCGCTTCGTTAACAATATCTTGAAGACGCAAATTGGTACCTCCTTCACACTTATGTATCTTACAACACATAGCTAATACCGGTGTGTTGGCTCAGTCGGTAGAGCGTCCGCCTCACAACCGGGAGGTCGTGGGTTCGAACCCCGGCCGCGTCATACCAAAAGACGTTAAAAGACCGGGAGTTGCTGCTACCTTGTTTGGCGTTCAACAATAAGGGATAGAGCAACGTCGATCTGGCGCTGCTCAGTTGCTGCCGGGCTCACGATCGATTGGGCAAAAAGAATTTCCATTTTCGGTTTAACTTGATACAAATTTGGAGTGGACTTAAAAGATTATAATAATTATTATTATTATTTTAAACCGCGGCGACATTTTGCAGAGGTTGACCGCGTTATGTTTGAACGAGCCATTACTGTTTGAGATCATGTTCAAATTTTTCCAACAAGATGGCGGATCTCTGGGATATGCTTTCAACAAAAATCAGCGAATGTCCTTGAATTTATTCCCCAGTATTGTGTTATCACGCTTAGACAAATGTGTGGATTGATGATGCAAAGAGGCGCAGAATGAGATTGAAAAACGCTAAAGTGGTAAGATAATAACAAATTGATAGGTTTAGTAGGCCGAACGCGGAAACAAGGTCTAGGGTGGGTAAATAATATATTTGAAGTATGAAGGACTTGGGGGATTGGAAACTAATGACAGGGGGATGAGAGATGCACATGATGGAGTATGGTGTGGAGGGGGGTCAAATGATAAGTGAATATCTAACAGAGAAAGGGTGAGAGAGAGAGAGAGAGAGAGAGAGAGAGAGAGAGAGAGGGTGACCTAGGCCTTCTGAGAGAGTGAAAATAAATTAGAAAGAGAGGTAGAGAGAGAGAGAGAGAGACTTGATAGAGCTAGATTAAAAGTGATTGATATTGAGCCAGAGAGGGATAGGGAAGGTAAAAGAGAAGGAGAGGGGGAGAGAGAGTGGATGAGAGAGAGTGAGAGAGATAGAGAGAGAGAGAGAGAGGAAATCGGGTTCAATTATTAGGCTGAGGGAAGGATTAATAAAAGTAAACACACTATATGTAATTGACATTCTCCATGAACTTCTAATGAATTCCTCAAATGGATTATTGTTGATCCTCCTTTGAAATGGGACTCCACCAAGAGTACCGTTGGGGAAGTCACACATACATATATATATAGATGTTGGAGCTGTCGTGGAATAGTGTTTCATTCACTTGACTCTCGACCGGTCCAATTTATTTGGATTATGCTTTCACTCTGCTAACTCTACTTCTTACTTTCTAGCCACTCTGACTAACACTATATAATTTCAATCGCTTTCCCCTCTCATCTCATCCCTCACTCCCGAGATCTAATTAAAAAAACACCTCTGATCTGTATCCTCACATCGTAATTGATTTCAAGAGCTTTAAACAAATATTCCGAACAAACTTGACAGCACGCAATGACCACAATCTATATATGCCTGCAAAATCGTGACAACGCATATATTTCCCTATTCTACTTTTTTCACCTCGACTAGCTGCGACTATATAATGACTAAAACTATGCATTTGACCATGGTGACCGATTACTAGTGGGCTATTGTTTGCCAATTTGCTAAGACAATACAGGTAGATGACCATGGGTAGTTTTAGTTCTTTCTACAAGTAATTGAAGAAAAAAAGGTAATCTATCATTCAACTCTTCAATTTTTTCTGCAATAAGTCGACCGAAATCTCCTCAAGAAGTTGGTTTTTATATGAAAGCAGAAAAATGAGTGAAACAAATTATAGAAAGTTTGAGCAATATCCGATTAAAAATAGAAAAAGTTATGAATTTGTGGAGTTGCCATCAGTTTGCTGATGTTATCGGTTTTTCGTTCTATATATCACCTTCCTAAGTGCTGAGCGCCCGAAGAGCGTTAACTTTTTGTTAATGTATATGCGTTACTATAACGCACCACTGGCTCTTATTATTACAATTATCCATCTCAAGTTGTTCTGTAAACCCTCTCTAGCTACATCATTTCCTTCAAAGGAATTAATTTGTTTAATAGTAAGCAAGTTTTTTTATCGAAATAACATGTCGCCCGCAAATGGTGCGCCCCTACCGGCAGTGTCAGGAAATTAGTGAAAATTGCTCTTTCTAGCGATAGTGAAAAGTCGATATTGGTTGGTCTTCTGACTAGCGTAGTGTTGATCTATTCATTGAGAGGGCACTGTCAACATTGTTTTTTTTGAGGGGGTGGGGGCACTGGTTTGTTAAAGTTAATTTAACAAGTACAGCGATTAGGGAAGCTAGCGTGAACTTTCGCCTACTTGAGTAAGGGGGGGGGGTCTATCATGTTCTTTTAACGCTTTCTTTAACCTCCCTCCCCTTTCTTTGTTTTTAATGCTCTCTATACTTCTTTATTTGTTCGCTTTTCGATAGGGCGAGGAGTCTGCTTGCTCTCCCGTAATTACGCCACTGCTTACTAGGGAGGAGGGATGAGACAGCGAAAAGTTCATTTTAACACTTATTCAAAGACAATTAACATCAGTAATCAAGTAACAGCAGTCTCACCGTCATGAAGACCATTCTGATACTGAGAAGCAATGGGATAATGAGCTATTATCAACCATCCGCATAATTTCATTTAATGAAATATGGCATGACGATGCAAATATTTCAATTACTTCCCGATCGATAGCCGGCTCGTCAATATGAACCGGGAACGCGTTACGCAAATCTGATCGCCGTTTAATAAGTGTGCTCCTTTTAGCCAATTAGTAAACACCGTAGCTATTTTGTACCAATTATGACTATGGTGATTCCCACCAACTTCATCCTACAGTAATAACTTACGTCATTTAGAGCTTTACATGCGGAAGACTAAAATCGATTTTTGCTTTTTATGCAGTCTTCATCCATCTTTAAAATAAAATACAATTCAATATTTTTGTCATTATTTGTGTAGGAATTTACCCTGGCACGTCCGAAAGGTTGAATTTCCCATAGGAAAGTAGAACCCCCCCCCCCCCCCCCCCCCCAGTGTCCCGACTCGTCACAATTAAATTTCCGGAAATAGAAAAATCTAATTTACTGGTATTTGATGGAATTCAATGTTGGGCTGTTTCGCTAACGCTAGCGCCCACTGACCGTTAATTAAGTCCGTTTACGTGCAGTTGTCCAAAAGAAGTGGTATATGGCGTTAACCAGTATTTGCCATGCTACACCCCCTTTAAATATGCTTCAACAATTTCACTTCCGTTACTGAACATGCTACAGGCCCCCGGGTTATAGGGTTAAATTTGTAGACATTGAGACATTGGCATTAATATAATTGTCTACACCCGCCACTGAAAAAGGTCTAGCGACGCCCCTGGGTGTACTGACTATCTGTCTTCCGCGAATATACCAGACCGTTTTCGCAGATAATTAAATGTATATCACATGGTTTGAATACATATCTATTCTGAAACTACATGTGTATGCATTCATGGAACTCACGATATCACTGCTCGGTGACTTGTTAAGTGTTTTAACCCGTTGGATACTGAATTATCTAATTCCCATAGGATTAACACAGGGACCACCAGATTCCCGTAAGCAAAGGGTTAACTTTAACACTGACTCATGGATGACATCTTCTAGCGCTGTGTTTCAGGTAGGGAAGTTATAGGTCTCTGACTTATTAGGATGAAGATCTGCTCATGGTTTTTTTTGCCCCTTTTGCAAATTAAAAAGAAAAATTCTGCTGTTTTTTTTCTTCCAGAAATGTCTACAGGTAGGCTATATTAAACACAAATAAAAAAAATATTAACAAATATTATACCTGTAATTTCATTGAAATACTCCGGAAAATAAGGCGAATCCAAACTATTTGGTAACTGTTTCCGATAAAGATAAGAAAGTTATTTTAACAAAAAAGTTGTACGTTATAAAATACCTTCAATTTCTTCTCCCTTTTGCTCTGTACAGAAAATGATATAAATTTCAAGTTTCTTAGTTGCTGGTGAAGAAATATGTTTTTTTTTCTTCATATATATGACATATTGGTTGTGTAGAAACATAATGGCAATTTTGTTATTTCGGTGGCATGTAATCAGGATGAAATGTTTTCTTTAGATAAAACGAAATTTACTACAATTAATACAGAGCAGATGGGAGAGGACCTCGCAAGATAATGGATAATCTTAGAATTGCAACTTTGTCTTCGATTGATTAAATCTTTAAAAATTCACGAGTTCCTCCTTTTCTTCTGTATTTTGCTCAAACATTAACTTGTTGGTTTCTCTCATTTTTCTGCTTCTATTGAAACCAACATTTTTATTTTTACAATTTTATACAACCAAGGTTTGTCTTGGGGACCTCTTCTACCATGTGTCTATATTTGTGGATGGGTCCTGGGGCTCGCCTCAGGGGCCCTTAGGTTTGCGGGGGTCCAGTGGGTAGAGCCCCCTGACGCTCTCAAATTTAAAATAATTTAGAAACATTCAAGATAGCCGCCTTGAGCGATAAAAACTCTAATCTATCGCTTGAAATTTAGACTGCCCATATGGCTTTTTTTCGTTAGAAATCAATTCTCTCTCTCCGGTGAATCTCCTTAAAATTGATTTAGTAAGAGAAAGGGTTTCGTCTTTAGACTGACACCAAATAGGATTGCCGTTGTTTAATCAGGAGCCCTCAATAGCCAGACAGCAAATACTTAAATCAGACTTCTTACCATTGCTGTCAACATTCTAAATATGCATTAGTCAAAGTGATCGATCTTGGATTAATCATATTCAGTGCGTAACAACGAAGTACACATCTTGAAAATAATCTTCCATAAGGAAGATTTCCACCATATTGGGATTTGTTTTACTTTTTTAATCAGTATGGATGTAATCATTATAATTACACTGGAAGTACAAATAAAATAAAATAAGAATAACAAGAAAATCATATGGTTGAGTGAGCACTTAACCAAAAAAAAAAAGGAGAACGAAATATGTTGTCGAAATCAAAAGTTTTGTACATGTCAAGCAAACGAAGAGACACTAACGTATCAGGAAAGGGCATTGGTAATTGATAATTGAAAAGATAAACATGAGTTCTGGTACAAAAAAGAAAATGAATTCTCACAGAAACAAACAAAACTTACACTGAATGTTCAAGATTACAAATAAATATCATTTGCCAAACAATTTTGGTAAAAAAAATGAACACTGGCTGAGTAATGAGTATAGAAAGATTAGGAAATCAAGTAGGCTCGACACCATTTGTGTAGTCCCAAATACATCTTTCTTTCAATGGGCGTGGAATTGGGAGTGACATCCCCTTTCAAAATGTATGTCGACGTATCACTTAAACAAAGGTCTCAAGTCTTTTTAAAAAAAAAGAAAAAAAATCATTATAAAAAAAAAATAAAAAAAAATCGCCGAAGACACTTTGCATTTCAAATCAAGTACTTTAACAACTCGACTTCGACACCTCTATATCAATATAAATTTGTCTCGTATTACCTGAACTTAATAATCATCCACCATTACACCGAAGGGGCTAGAGAACTGCCCACGTATGTAAATTGATAACATTCATTATCTAAATTATTTGTATGTGAAACTTAGAGTTTAAAAGCAGAACAATTGGTATACGTTATCTACTTATTTGTAGAACATAATGATTAATTTTTTCCTCGAATGTTCAGTTGTAAATGCATATCTGTAGAATGTGTGCAATCACGTTGCCCCCCCCCCCCCCCCCATTTTCGCTGTAGATTTACAAATATATATTATGTAATAATACAGCAGCACAAATATCCGACTTTGACTGTCTATCCTGTGGACGTCTTCGTCACTCCAGAGTTGGACTTTACAGCAACTATAGGACAAACCGAAATAAAACAACTAACGTAGAAGCTGCGAGACTTCATCGAAATCAAGGCATCAACCATAATCCTAATCAAATGCAAAACCACCACGATCAATGATTATTATACAATATGACAGCTTTCATGAATAATATAACATGTACTACAGAGGACTGAAAATACACCTTTTGGGGTTGATTCCATTTCAAATTTTTACTGAAAACTGCATAGTAGTTTCAAATGACGCTCTGGAGGGTGGATTCCACTCGAAATAGTCGGAAAGTACAGAAAGAAAGTAATAACATAATGTTTTTTTAATGTGACAGGAATGTAGACATAACACACTTACCTTTCCCCCGTCTTCTTTCCTTTTTAGTTGATAGAAAGAACCTTCGTTATTAGTCGAAATCGTTGCTCAAACAATGGACCTTATTCCAACGGAGGACAGTTAGAACGAGGACGAGTCCTGATGTTTCCACAAATGTTCCTTTTCGTTGGTGTACAAGGTTGTTTTCTCCACCAAGAATAGATGCCTTACAAGTTTGCAGACTCACTGGTCTATTATTAGGAGCTCAACAGTATTCATATGGCTATGATATGGGTCCATGCTTATAAGCCTAATCGGACGAATTGATTTATTCAGAATCTCGTTGGGCTCGTAAGGCAAATTCGCCCATAAGGCTGTTGCGGGATTTCACGAGAGTTTTGCGTTGGAGTCTGTGCTCACAACTTGTCAGACAGCTCATTGCCGCTTGCTCGAGAGTGTTTGAATCCCGAGATAATCGCGATAACGTTAAGTGAAATGTGTCTGCACTAATGGCGTACACGTAACAGATTTATCGCTTTCGTCCAATGCGAAACAATAAGCAAATGGATGAGCGGCGGATGCGTTAGAACTTGGCGTCGACTGTTGTGTACGGGATGGCCGAAAAATGACCGGGCGAACCTATCAACCTATTTTGTTTTATTTCGAGCAGCGGTTTACTTTCCGCATACACTCGAAGACCAGTTGCTAATTATGTAATATCAGGGAGGTGAGACTGATAATATCGAGATTATATAGAACGGGCAAGGAGGAGAGGATTTTTTGTTTTGTTTTTGTTTGGGGGGGGGGGGAGGGGGCGAGAGGACCCGGAGAGATTTTGAAAGGGGGTATTTATATAATTATATATACCTAGAGGGAGAGAGGGAGAGAGAGAGAGAGAGAGAGAGAGTCAGAGAGAGCTAAGAGAGAGAGAGAGAGAGAGAGAGAGAGATAGAGAGAGAGAGAGATGGGAGACAGGGGGGGGGGGGGGGGGGGTGAGAGAGAGAAAGAGAAAATAGAGGGGAGAACCTGGAGATATTTGATACAATTGATATATATATATATATATATATATAAGGAGAGAGAGAGAGAGAGAGAGAGAGAATGAGAGGCACTCAGGGAGAGCTGAGAGACAGAGAGAGAGAGAGATATGGGAGAGGGGTGAGAGAGAGAGAGAGAGGGAGGAACCTGGAGATATTTGATATAATTTATATATATAGAGAGAGAGGGAGAATGAGAGACACTCAGAGAGAGCTGAGAGAGGAGAGTGAGAGGAGAGAGAGAGAGAGAGAGTGGGCGGGGGGGGGGGGGGGGCGTGTAAAACATCAATAATCGCTGTTTTCACGAAATGACGGTAGTGAAAAAAAAATTGCATTCACTTTGCGTGACGATTTCCCTCACTACCGTCACTTCGTGAAAACAAGGACGAATTATGACACTGGATAGAAATCGAGTAGTCCCATATACATCTTTCTGTGTACAGTGCTTGTAACTTTACCAGGACTGGGCAAAATTTCTTATCATTGTGATGATTCCAGAACCTTGCAGTGCACACCAATACTTATATCCTAGAAGATAAACCTTTCTGATCGATTCTACAACGTTTCTTTCACAATGCAATCGCATGACCAGAACTGGTGTATATCTTTAAGGCCAATTTATTCAGATTTGGTCCAGGGCATCTACGTGATCTCTAGCATAAAACCTATACCATCCAACAATGCACACATTCACCTTGACAGCAACAAAAGAAAATGAAAGAAACATGTTAAGGTTTACCACCTTTTCGGTGTTTAGTTACTCAATTACAGTGATAGCACAAAATTTAAAGCAACGGACAAAATAGAGAACACATGCAGGTGAAGATTACCATATTCATGATTATTCATGTTATCATGCAAATGATATTCATTAAATTTGAATAGTGAGATGATGTTTTTTTAGTATTATATTGTAGAGTACAATATTTCAAATCCAGTTTTTGTGAGAGTTTATCTTATCTAATGGTCAAAAATTAAGATTTACATTCCAGATACAGAGCGAAAACATACTTCACTATCATTGTAAAATATCGTAAATGAAATTCCAATACTTACTTTTTTGATGCACAATCATTACAAAATATACATAAAACTACTGATAAGCTCATACAATTGTAGCATAATCCTATGATTTTGTTAAAACTACGTGTGATTTATCAAAAAATATGAACTAAACCTTCTGATAAGTGACAGAATGAAACATTAACTATGGCAACGTTCAATCATTTTAGATGCTGTTTTGAGTTTTGCCACGCTCAGCGTTTGCACCGCGGTTCATTTGTAAACGTAATGGCAAATATGTACATTTCGATATGATAAGTTATTAGACTTACAATTAATCTAAAGATGTGTTTGACATTACACGAACTTCCTAAAATTTCTACAACATAAAAGTGTAACTTAACCCTTTTGTATTTGTATTAAATGATCAGTTCTTGATAAAAAAAAATTGGTCAAAGTTGTCATCGCTTTCTGTAACTGGTAATGCTGATCACCCAAAAAGGAACGTATTCTGGAAGCAGGTTTAATCCAAATCCAATGAGGTTATATGTCAACAATGATGTGTGAGTTAACATTGATATTTACATACATATATTTTTTATCGTTATGAATAAATCAACGCCCTGTCGGTACCACATGAAATTTTTAAATCAACCATAACGTTTTCAAGACAATAATAGTGTATTCATATATATATATTTATTGCTCTTAACACAATTTACCTGCCCAGACAAGTAAAAAAATACTTGAATTCAAGTGTAAGATAAATGTTGGCTCAAAAACGGATAGTGAAGCTTAGATTGTCATCATTCTACAAGTACGACACTTGATATAAGAAAATTAAAATAAATATGGTAAACGCCCTGTAGGGAGAGTTTTAGTTTGTCCTTGGAACGTTCTTTTGGGCATGGAATAAACTAAAATCTAACGATTTAGACCTATCTTATTATGTTAGCTGGACTTCTGTGAAGCATGTCATGACCATTTTCAGTGAAAAGTTGAATATATATATACACATAGTTTGCATCACGATGGCAAGAGCTTTCGAAAAATCAACTAATGCGCAATTTCAACGCCCTCTTGATATCCTATACAAATAATCGGATTACATTATGCGGCATTGTATAATGTTCGCATATTGCTTTAAATCGGTGATAAACATTGCTTTTGAAATTGGCTTAGGTTGATTTTTTTCGAAAATTCTTTGGAATAGTGTTTTCCTTAAAAGTTACCATTATTCATAGTAAGCAAATAATTACCGTTGGTAAAGGTGATGGGACAAACTATCACTTCCGAGGCGATCTGGATGTAGCGTATACATGCAGATCGCCGAGGAGGTGATAGTTTGCCATCTCCTGAAACCAAAAGGTGATTATTAGCTTTATATTTCACATCGGAAACATTTCACTTCTTCCGTCATTTTAGAGCAACAAGTCATCAATTAACAGCTAACAAACGGTGTACGTTACGTACAGTGCATGCAGTACTTACGTACGTACGTAATCGCAACGTTTACAAACTTCAGTGAAAGTGCGTTACACTGTGTAGATAGTCTTCAGTGAAAGTGCGTTGCACTGTGTAGATGGAACTACTATCTACACAGTGCAACGAACTTTTCTTCTCCCATCAATGACGGGAAAACTATCTTTCATCACGTGATTTACTTTTGACCAATCGAAGCGCAAGATTCTTTGTATGTGGAATATCAAAATAATATACACATTTCAAACTGGCATCTTGATCATTTTACTTTCAATGTAACCAATTTTGAGGGCATGGTCTTCATTCATTTTTTTAATGATTATAACTTCTACTTTAATCCGTCTTTGCAAGTATTTTAGATAAAGATGATTATTTCGTCACTTAAGTAGGCCTAGGTGAAGGGTACGAATAGAAAATTGACACAAAACATGTTTCTGATATTCTTTTGTTTGCTTGTGTATTGTTGCTTTTGGTGGTATTGCAATATAACCGAGACAACAACAACAAATGATTAGACATGGTAACGGGGAAAAGGAAAAATAATACTGTGGTCACAACTCGCCGTGCGTCTTTGTGCACGTATCTGCAAGCAGCTGCTGGCGGACATAATTTGTTACAAATTATTTCAACTGTAACATAAAAGACCAGACATAAACTGGATACAATTTTGAAGGCAATTCTCAAATCACGAGCACTTATGTTTTTCCGTTGCCATTGAAAATTTTCCGATTTCAAATTCAAAAATCCATATTACATTCGATTTCGTATTCTTGCAAGTCCTGAAACGCATAACTTAAAGATCCAGAGCAGAGAAACTTGTTCTAAAAATCACAAAAAGCAAGTTTACTGTTTAAAATCGTATAACATATTTGATTATTAGATTGTCTTCGTCTCGTATACACGTTACTTAAATAATCACAATGCAATGCCCCTGTCATACGCACAAACATTCAGTTACAAGCGCATACTCATAACGGACACTGTAAAATTAAAAGATGAAACTCGAAAATTCTGAATGGATACCACCTTTTGGAATTTAAAACTTCTAGAAGACAATATCAAACAGTTGGTCCACATTAACTTGCCCTATCGCAGGCATATAGCAAGGGAGGTAGCATGGGGTGTCCAAAGTTCCCCGATATTTCAAAGCAAATGAATGCCATATTCGATTTATAGTTTCTCATATTCTACATAATTTTTCTTTAAACCAATTGGTACAAATGAACTTCCAAATATTAGACTACAAAGAGGTGCTATTAGAAAATTTAACGTCCAAATAATTTTCCGGTTATTTCGCTATCTCAAAATCAGATGTCGAATAGGAATGCGCTACCACTGAAGAAAAGATTAATACAACAACGAGACCTTAATTCGCACACGAGTCTCTACTCTAGTGATTTATCAAAACAAGCGATTCATCAAAGGTAAGATAATTAAATAAATTGCAAGTCAATATCATGCAATCAGTTGGTATTACTTTTTACTAACAATTTTGATGACATTGTCTGTCAAAATGAACATTTCCAAAAACCTTGTATGTAAGATCCCTTTTTTTCGGAAAGGACGCAAAAGACTAGACAATTTGCTGATCTTTTGTCAATAATTTCATACTTTCACACCCAACTTCGTCACTAGGTAACAACGTTTCTCTTTCCATTGGGGATTTCAGAATTTTCGAAATCTTCCGATTTATTGAGATATGGAACTGTTTGCGAATGAAGGTCACGCGTGTACTATGGTCACACCACCATACGTATGTACAATCCAAGAAAAGCTTGAGTTTTCGCAAAAATGAGAAAATAATTGCAAGCTTTCTCGTTTTTTAAAGTAATTTTGGAAAAATATCACCGTAGACATGTCCCCCGAGAAGGCTTGCTCTTTAAATGCCCTCATATTCCAAATATCACAATAATAGCTGAAGTTTTTGGACAAGCTAACCTGCCATGCCACATACATGTACACTGTGAACAGATTGGGCAAAATTTTTCCAACAATTTGCCCAACGTTGTGCCTATAGTCAACCCAACCATATGTTGGGCAATATTTTGCCCAGTGGTATTGGTAAACGTAAGTATCCTACTTCACACGTGCATAATTTTTTCGTATTTTGACCAACATTTGGGCAAAGATATGACCCTTCAACTGCCTGACTACGGTAGCCCACTTGTTGCGGAAATCTTGACCAGCTGTTGGGCAAAATACGAAACAATTTGCCCAATAGATAATTGGGTTGACTAAGGCACAACGTTGGACAATGTGTTGGAAAATATTGCCCAAATTTTTCACAGTGTATGTTTGTAGTCTAATACACCCGCTTCCGTCTTCAAGATATTCAGTGCTAGAGACTTTCAGCACAATTACTGCACGATTTTGATACCATTTTATGATTTCAAAACCTCACAGTTTACAGCAATGATGTGTGTTACCTCGTTTAATTATGATCGACCTTTTTTAATCATGCTTGCTCCCGGACAGTTTAATTCACAATGTAAACTTAGGACCAGAACTCAACCTTCTTCTTAAACGGGTATAACATTGTTCATTTGCCGGTTTGATTTCATGCTCTTCTGGACCTTTGCCCAGAAGACCTCCTGACCTTCTTCATCCTCTGTCCACAGCAAATAAGGCTTGTTCCGACTCAGCAAGAGCCTAACAAGGTACGGTAGATGGTCATCATCGATGTCTTCAAGGAAAATCAGGATGACCTTCTCCAACTTGGTGTCATTCATGTGCTCCACTGCCATACGGAGCTTGGTCATGTACCAGGCATCATCCACAGACTGGTTGCTAAGCAACAATATTGTCTTGTGGCTGTTTTCGATGACGTCGTAGATGGCGTTCAAGTAGAACGATCCTGGGTGAAGATCGGCATCACCAAATATGAGTATACCGAGGGTTAAAACTAAAATCGGCGCAAAACATGCGGAAACGATAATCATGACATTGATCCTGCAATATTCATTCGGATGGAACGACCAAATTATTTGATTAACCAATACCTTTAAGGAACTGCTAGAACAACGAGTTTGATTTTTTGGAGCAAGATCTATTTTTCCTTCAACCTCTTCCAACCATTGTCTGAACCAGGCGAGTTGGCAATCGCATGTTAAGGGATTGTATGCGATATTGAATATAATCAAACTTAACGGCATTAAAGTGTTGGAGGCTATGGTCGAAATGTGATTGTTTTGTAAGTACAACTGTTCAAGTTCATTTGTGCCCATAAACAGCCCTTGCTCGATGAATGCAATTGCATTGTTCTGCAGCTGCAACACCCGCAAATTGTGCAAACCTTGAAAAGCGTCCATGGAAATGCCAGTTAAGTGATTGTCAGGCAGATGAAGCAGAAGCAGGGTCGTTAAATTTGCAAATGTTCCTGAGGCAACATGTTGTATACGACAACTTGTTAAGTCGAGCTCCACAAGACTTCCAAGCGGGCTGAATATGCCAGGAAGAGCGTGCAGGTTATCTAAATAGTTGTTCTGTAGTTTAAGGATCCGCAAGGAGACCAAGCCAGAGAACAACGATGTCCCTGTCTGTTTATCAACTAAATCCTCAGCTGTGAGATATGATCCCGTCATATTGAGAACCCTCAGCGCAGATGTGTTTGTAAACTGGTCACTTGATGATATTTTCAACTGGCTGTATGACATGTCCAGATTAAGTAGATGTTGCATATTTATAAACGAACCTTTCATGGTAAATTTTTTCAATTTCGACATGTCGAGGAATTCTAAGAAACCTACTAAAACGAGGGCGTCCTCTGACATCCGAAAACGATTGGCATTGCCAGAAAGATTAAGTTCTTTCAAATTTGACAACCCAGTGAAGGTTTCATGGTAAAGGGAATCAAGATTGTTTTTTGTAAGAACAAGAGTATGGAGATTAGTTGCCTTCCATGGTCCGACCGTGATGCTACGGATGCCACTTTGATCTATCACCAAGCTACGGAGAAACAAGGATCCGTCAAACCATTGTGGATCCAATGTCGCGAGGTAATTACGTGACAAATCAATTTTCTGTAGATTCGAGGCACATGCGAACGAAGCGTGGGGAAGTGAACTTATTTTATTCCAAGACAAACTGAGGTCTACCAGCGCATGCAAGCCACAAAACGATTCATTATTGATGCTCGATATACGATTCCCTTGAAGGTTCAGGACTTGCAGTTTTTCAAAACCACGTAGAGCATACCCTGGAATGTTACTCAAGATGTTAAAATTTAAATAAAGTTCTTTAATCAGAGGCACATTCTCTTTTTGCATTGACGATATGTTCACTGGGTGTATGTACCTAATGCCCGAAGAATCAATCAGAAGTCTGTCGATTTCAACATGGCCTATGAAATACCCGACGTCGAAAGTATCTAAGCTGATAATATTCATGTTAAGAGTACCTAATTTGGGCAAATGTCCAAACGCCTTAGGTTGAAAGGTAAAAAGTCATCCTCGTTTATAGTTGTAAATTTGTTGAAGGATAGATCTACTGCCGACATATTCCGCCATCCATAACAGTTTCCACACTTCTGAGTACTCACCAAAAAGTTGGATATGTTACTGATCTTGTTGTGTGATAGATTTATTCTACCTAAATGAGCACTCTTCAGAATATGATAGATGGGTAGAAAAGTAATCAGGTTATGATCTAGTTCCAAGACCTGCAATTGTGATAGAGGTTTGAATGTGCCACCATCAATGAAAGCAATGATGTTGTGACCAGCATCCAATTTTTCAAGTTGGTTATAATTCAGGAAAGACCTGTTTCCGAGTTCTTTTAATTGGTTATGATGGATGGATAAGAACAACAGGTCATGCGGAAGGTCTTGGGGAACCGATGTAAGATTGAGATGAGCGCACCTAGCGAAGTGACGATCGTGGACTGGGCATGTATAGTTTGGCTGTTGTAAATTGATTGGCATGTCCACTCTAACCTTCTGCACGATACCTCCCAAAAAGATTATCATCGAGATCAAGAGTGTTCGCGTCAAGGAATCCATCGTGATTTGAGCCATTATGATCGTTCTCCACAAGTACACTGAGCGATAAAACTGATTTCCGATGCTTGGTTTCTGGAATAGAAGATACTATAGGTGCTATTTTGGAAACATCCTTGCAGGCACGTAAGTCATATCGGAACTAACGAGTCAGCAAGTAAACTATTGTATATATGTATCAAAATCAATCAAATATACCACAAGTGCAGTTCAAGCGTTCGTATTCACGAGGCAAATGGGTGTTGTTATTACGAATGAAAACCATTGCTGGCTTAACGGTTGTATCAATGGTTTCAGGATAAATGGGCATAATATTGCTTCCAGTAAATAATGCGGTTTCTTAATAACGGTCTGTAGGCTCCGTACGGCTGTTTTACCAGATTTATGTATTCGACTTTTTCCTTCATGAACTTCCTGCAACTTAATACATGTAATAACAATTTTTTTTTTAATTACTTAATCTAACACACTTTCTGATTTGGTAATAGAACTTTATTGCTTTACGTCTTATGAAATGAATTCACACACTTGAATTTAATTGATTATTTATTATCAGCTAGTCATTAACTAGTTTCGCAATGGAAAGGATGAGAGTTATAAAACAATTATGACCACTTATCAGATCAAGTCCAGCGATGTTTGTATTATTTTCTCCTTTTCTGTATATGGCTTTTTCATAATTTCTCTGTTCCTTTATCTCTGAAGTATCAATAAAGTGATGTACCAACAATAAATTTATATATATATATTAGAAAACTTTTCTCTCCACAACGCTAGTTTAAATATACAAGAGGCATGGATTTAACTTCACAGGCTCTTTCCATGACCTGATGAGAATGAATCGAAAGCGCTTGTAAAGTTCAGTCCAGGCCTCTTGCGTATTCTATCTAGCGTTTTGATTTGAAATATTTTCTACTAATTTTATTTTGCATCTCGTTGGACATAGTTTCTCTTAGCATTTCCAACACACACACACACACACATACATTAGTAAGACCAATGGGGGGAGGGGGGGGGGGGGTAGTGAGCAATAATTTTATTTTTCTGTTTTGCCCCCGAAATTTGAAAATCTCGCCGATCGATATTTCGCTCAGTTGGGGGGGGGGGGGGGGGGGGGGTAGTGAGAGCATTTGTGTGTGTTTTTTTACAGCAAAAATAAAATATTGAGGGGGGTTAACCCCCTAAACACCCCCTCCCCCCTGCGTACGCGCCTGCTTATTGTAGTAGTAGTAGTAGTCGTAGTAGTACTATCTACCAGTAGGAGTAATGGTTCTTTAAATATTCATTTGGAGCCAAGTGGCGAAATTGAAGAATTTCGTTCAAAGTAAAAAGAAAATAGTAAACAACCATTTAACATAAACAAATTGAACAATAACAATAATATCGAACATAATATCGCTAGTGATATTCGTTTGTCTCGCAATGTGGTCAATAAGGAATCTAAAAGATCACGACGTTTCGTATGCTACTGCGATACTTCGTGAGGTGATAAAAACTACTGTAAGCAAGGGTCTTTTATACTCTACGGGAGGACCGTGCGGAGCGGTCCATAATTCGATCGATAATTGGAACAATAACGCACAATGCCTATTGGTCGACGCACACGGTGATCGACCAATCACCAGGCCGCTGGATTCGGCCGCTGGTTCGGCTAATGCACCAGGCCTATTGGCCGACGCATACGGTACTCAGCCAATCAACGGGCCGCTGGATCGGACCGTCTGCTGAATGGAATCAACCGGTGTTGGCTGGCAGGACGGCGAGTGTCATGGCGGCGTATCGTCCGCATCCAAAATTCGGGGATATCGATCCCGTTGTCTCTGTTGAAATTATTAGGATTGAGACGGATATTGATAGCTTCTTTCACCCTCCGTGTATACCAATGCCATTCCTGGGAAAGGCACTGAATCCAGCGGCCTGGTGATTGGTCGATCACCGTGTGCGTCGACCAATAGGCATTGTGCGTTATTGTTCCAATTATCGATCGAATTATGGACCGCTCCGCACGGTCCTCCCGTAGAGTATAAAAGACCCTTGCTTACAGTAGTTTTTATCACCTGACGAAGTATCGCAGTAGCATACGAAACGTCGTGATCTTTTAGATTCCTTATTGACCACATTGCGAGACAAACGAATATCACTAGCGATATTATTTTCGATATGAGAAATATATTTAGCATTAATAACAATAATGCTTCAAATCAGACATAAAATGTATTGAAATTGAATTGAATCTACTAGGTTTAAATAAACAAATATACAAGTGAATTACACATCGATTGAAAATATAAGGAACGATTAACAAGATCACAGAAATTTGTTGTTCTTCAGAAATTATATATATTTTCAGAAGAGCGAAAGATAACTAGACGACAGAGAAAACTTGGTAGAACATTAAAAAGGCAGACGGGTAGAGAGATAGGTAGAGTGTGTAAGAGTAGAGAGATGGAGAGGGGAGAGATAGAGTGAGGAAAGAAGAGCAAAGGTAGATTTATTATTATACTTTTTTCCCTTCTTCTTAGATCTTCATATTTTCGTAAGCATCTTCCTTGTCGGCAGGTCGTGGCGTTTTGAATACTTCACCCTGATTACGTGAAGATCCTTCTGGTAGCTTGTGAGGGACAGCGTTAGGTTCCAGGTAACCTTCCTCATCCTGTTGTGGTCCGTTGTAACAATTCTTATTGACGGTCTGAGGATAATTCCCTAGCTGCTGACTACTAGCTTCTTTTGCTGATCTCCTGTAGATGTAGAGAACCAATTTTACTTATGACAGGTAAATAGACCACATTTCCTCAAAGCATTTAACAAAGACAACAAGTTTAGAGGAAAGACAGTTAGCATTTTCTCTAGTACCCTAATTTTCATTTTAAAATACATGTATAAAATTACTGACATTGACATTGTGGAAGAATCTGTCTGGAGGCAATTGAAATAAGGCTGATTGTGTAATAGAAGGGAATCGGTGTATAATACAAGTTTTGAAATCACCATTTAGAAGTAATTTGACTTGGTCAGTCTCGTTGAATTTAAGTCAGCTGTGCACTGCACGCGGAAGTGCACAGGTCTATATTGAATAGCACACAATATAATGCATATTATATCTCGAAAGTGAGGTCCAGGGCCTGTATTAATTACATTTTTCAATCATGACAATTGTTAATAATCTCTGATGTTTTTGCATAGAGAAAGGTCTTTGCATTGGTAAAAGCATTGAGGCTAAGAATTGTCTTTGGTGTTTATTGAATACGCGGCCGAGACTTTTAAGCTCTACTCGTATTGTTTCGAAAATAAGAGTATTACGCGAAGAGTCATCTCTTTTAGATGACATATAATAGTCTGCCAACTTAACTTAACAAAAACGAGCAAAGCTCACAAATAAATGTTTAACAATACAAGCACTCAACTTTCACTTTTAGTCTACAAAATAATAACAAGCTAGATGAATTCTCAATGTAACGTGCTTTGCTATAATACATACCTATACTTCCGCATCATTACTGTCATGATGATACAACCAAAAAGGATACCAATAACTGCAACAGAGAGGAACCCTATTAAACCTGGGAAAGAAAAGATATTGGCATTTTTTTAATAAAAAAAATCAGCCACCAACATCAAATTAAAGAGCACATCAATGTGTGTCGTGTAAAGGAAGGTTCGTCACTATTAAAGGTTAGGAATGTTTAGGAACCGTACGAAACCCATGTTCTGAAAGACCTGTACCAATGTGAACATTGTACATGTATGCATTAATGTTATTCGGATCGTTATGTAACATTTACAACACCTCTTACATGTACATTGTTTATATATTTGAATGTCCTTTTTATCAAACTTCAAGTAAACGTTCACTATTTCTGTCACTGACCGGCGTCAATAATATACTGGACAAGATGGGAGAAACTATCATGAAATCACCTCGAGTAGAATTTCAATACCTCGTTATAATATTTTGTAAGCTCTAATATATTGTTATTATTGTCGTGACGTGTACAACCATGTAATCTCGTTATTTATTATTTATGTCAGGGGACTATTATACTTACAAGTTTCTCAAACTTCCTTTTTTAGTCTCCAATTTCTTAATTCCAGAATTGTAAGATTATGATTGTTTCATGTTACTTTTTTATATATATTATGTTATGGTTTTATGACTGAAATAAATGAACTGAAAAAAAATAAATGATAATATTCAATTCAAAAGTAATGTTCAAATTACGCAATACGCGCTTGCCATGCACCACACTTATCAATAGGTAACGCACACAGCTATTGAAGATTGCCGTGGGATAATTCATCGGGATTATTCGTGATCATGTTACATAACTGACATAATACACAGCTCTGTCCAAGACACAATGAAAGTTAATGGAAATGAATCATGTATACATGGAAAACATTTTAAAGGCTAATAGTAACTTGAAACTAAATTTACCATATGTGGCAGGCTGGGATAGACCTGTAGAGGATTCCTGGCTCACTTCTGTTAATTCAATGAATGAATATAAATCAGGTCTTTAGTTACAAGCACATCGTCAATTAATTATTATACAAGTCACTCCAATATCCTATTCAAATGTTTGGTGAAACGCGGTGACGTGTGATTCATTTACTTAAACTATTCGAGGTTTTTTCTCATAAAAAAGCGTGCAATAGTTTCCAGTACTATATATTATTTCCCTTATCGTAAGATTGCTGCATTATATGAGTGTATACAACAATAACAAGAATAGTTTTACTAGTAAAGATGTTTCCTGTCGAATAGTTCATTTTGTATTGCTGACGTCACGAATAGTTCACCTTTTCTCGGGAAAAAGTGAACTCTTCTTACCCCCCCCCCCCCCCCCCCAACAAACAAAAAAGAAAACTGGCAAATTCCAGCGAGCATACGAAATTTCAAATGCCTCCACACGGGCAAATCCACTGGTGCCACGGCGCTCACGTTGTACAATGTACGCGTGCGGTAACTGCAATAACTACTGCAGTACCTGTATAGCGCCAGCTCTACAGGTACAAAGTGACCCATAAGAGCGGCATGCCCCCGTATGTATTAATATGTGAGTAGTACCAGTTCAACAGAGCTAACCTGACTTGCAATGTACGAGTTTTGTAGGTTCGCATGGTGAAACAGACATAGGAATATACAAGTTTACGGAAGTATATTGCATATAGTACTTAAAGTGACTCGGTAACGTTGTTAATAGGTTGATAAAAAACGGTGTAAACTGGTATTTGTATGAAATGTTACTTATTATATTCTTTCTACAGAACTGTACTTACCCTCTAAGAGTCGAAAAATCCTGAGAACATTCTCAAACCACAAAGATATACCTGGTTTTATTTGAAGGCGACACTGTGCAACACCCTCCAGTGAATAACAGTAAATTTTCCCAAACATTTATGAATTTTCCCAACCGTTTTTCCCTTGAAAATAAGACATAAGACAGGCTTTTAAAAGTCTTTCAACACCAAAATGTCTGGAATTGTATAAAGAGTCAATTAATTGCTTTGTGACGATTTACATTCACCTGAAATGTAAGTAAATTGTAATAATATAGTTGGGATAATTAAAGAATCGATCAGATCAGTTTTCCCCAATTGTTATCATTAATAATGGTCCGTTTTCACTCAAACTTTCCGATTATCTTTAAGTGTACATCTAGCACCATTAACTCTCATATGAATAATGTTACCAAGTCCCTTTAAAAGGACTGATGTTGACTGAAAGAAGAGTCATAACGTTTCAAACACCGTTCTCTGTTGGAAGCATTAAGAATATTCTTTACTAAGGAATTTATTTCAGAACTTTGGCCGAAAGATCCAAACAAATTATTTTAAGGACTACGTACATGGTGTTTTTAATGTAATGCATAATTGTTTTGAAGAATTCCTTAGAATAAAGACTGAATTAATTTCTTCGGAAATTCAACTTTTTATTAAAAAACTATTTATTGCTAGTAATACAATAATGTTTTGGTTGCTGTTCTTGTTTTGTCTCGTTTTGTGTTGTGTTTAAATTGCGATTACCATGTTCGATGCACAAGACACCAACATCCTCCGAGTGATCGCAGTCATGGGTTTCGTAGTCACTTCTTCGACAATGGCCTATGTTTGCCTCTGTACCCTCGCATTCCACTTCATCAAGGACAATAGGTCCAGATCCTAGTCCAAAGGCAGCGCAGCAGGAAAAGTTCTCCGCTCGTTCGTAGCCGAGCATCCTGCAAACTACGTTTGCATCACTTAGGTCCCAGTTGTCGTCACACACTGTCCCCCAAGTACCAAGGTATAGAATCTCAACACGGCCTTCTTTGTCAGATCTTCCGCCGACCAAACGAACCTGAAGGTCATCTGAAATCAAATGACAACAATATCAAGGTGAGGGATTATTAGATGTGGTATTCATAATTTACAGGGCTTATCGTAATGCTAATTGTTCCTATTAATTGTTTGCATGTCAAATAAAGTGTTCATATTGAAGCGAAATTGCGTCCGGGGGGTTCCATGGTGGATAACAAACAAATTGTGGCTTTTTGGCACGCGGAATGCGCACCGTGGATTGCGTGTGTCGGTTTGTATTTGGAGGCTCAATGCTCAACTCAAACTCAAACTGGAATACCAAGTACTGCCGGCGAATACTTGGAAAACAGCTAATAACGCATGTATAAATATAGTGCCCTCATCGTTCAGTGCGTGGAAGAGTGTAAACAAGGCATGAGGGTACATCTTCTGTAAACCTGCTGTTGATAAATATTTTTAAATATTTTTAACTACTGGACTCTGGACTGGACTGGACAAGCTAAACATGCTCTTTAAAATTGCAATTGTTCTGTATCTAAAACCAGAACTGAGTTTTCATTTTAACATGAATTGTTCAAACATATCATGAAGCCCGTGTTGGACTCATTAAGAGTGCTTTGGTGCCTCTTGGAAACAGTGGAAAAGTGGTTTAATTCTGGCATTTCAACCTCGACTCATAACATTGACTCTACACTTCGCCCAGCCATATTTTCGGTACACTATACTCAAGCTTGTTTCCTTGACTCTACTGACAATACAGTTTTGGACACTCCATTATAAGTTGAACAATGGACCTGCTTTGTCTTTTTATAATTGTTCTCAGCTCAACTGCCTGCTCTATAGGTACTGAATGCAATTTCGGCATATATTAGCAGGTGATGTTGACCCAAACCCGAGGCCCATAGATCATGGTACTATTCACCAACAAAAATTTAAGGGTGTTCTTGTAAATGCGTGTAGTTTAGTTAAACGCCATGGGAGAGGCTCATAGGCTTAGCGTAGGGGTATGGTTCATATCAGGGTTTTATACTTCTTCTTTTTGTTGTCCGTTGCTTCTCTACTCGACTGTCCCCCCCCCCCCCCCCCCCCCCACTTCACTCTTGCTCATTTTAATTGTTTCGCTATTGTACACATAGGGGCGGTACGTGACTTTTAGTCCTGTTATACCTTGAGAAATCCTCTCGAAATTCTTGACTATTAAATATGGTTTAATTCTTACCCATTTTTAAGCAGGAAACTCCGAGATCGTATGTATGTCCACACCCAGTGTTACCCAGATCATAATATGGATCACACTCAAGAAGACTCGATTCTTTTCCAGAGCATCTCGGCTGACGTAGTATCACTTCCCCTGTCCCACGTCCGTATGATGAGGTGGTTGAATATGCTATAGCCCCGACGAATCCTAACACTCTGCAGACCACTTCTGAGTCCAACGAGGTCCAGCTGTGATGGCAGACAGTACCCCATGACCCGAAGTAGAACAACTCAACACGACCTTGGCTTTCATCCGGACCGTCTACAAGGCGAACCTTGAGTTCAGCTGCAAGTGGAAATCACAAAATGAACGAAATGGAATTCATTAAGAATTTGTAAACAATCATTCAAAAATAGAGAACAAAAATAAACCAAGCAATGTTACAGACATGGCTTTAGATAACAATTTGGCCAATTTATTTTTAAACATGGCGAGGTCTTTAAAAGTTCACATCTGCGCAGTCAGTTGGCGCCGTATTAGGCCAGAAAAGGTGTTTTATTTCATTCGAGTTGTATGCATTAACTGTAGTTTCTGCATATGGGCCAGAGCAGCTATTTCTATGTTTTGGAATTTCTTTTTAAATAATAGCCTAGCTGCACCTATATAGAATCCGTATCGAACTGGGTGTTTATTGTATTATTTGTGCAGCTGCTTGCTTTTGAAATGTGTGTCATTTGGTTTCTACAAGTAATT